>VDFB02002867.1:0-42160 GCA_007258455.2 Sequoia sempervirens | reverse complement strand
TTGCTTGATTCTTTGATAAGTTTTCAAGAATCTTGAGTGCCCACCTATTGGAGAAGCATGTAGTTCTTCCAATAACTTAAACTTAAGGGTTGAATTCTTGCAAAAGTATAGCTTGTCGTTGTACCACAAAACATTTCCTTTCCATTCAAATTTGTATGACACACATGAATCTTGCTGGAGTTTCTCAATTATAATTTGTGTATTTGAATCCTTCTTCCACTCTTCTCTTGCCTCATTTACCCAATCTGCTTGTACTATGGAAATAGCATGCAATAGTGACTTTGTGTGTTCATCTCACCACGATAGAGCATAAGCCACAACATTCTCCTTGCCCTTCTTATATATGATCTCAAAATCAAATCCCAACATCTTTGTGACCTATTTTTGTTCCTTAGATGACAACCTCTATTCCAAGAAATATTTTACCTTAAAGTGTCATCCCATTAGACAATGTCTTCATTGTTTGATTGCATGCACAATAGCCAACATTTCCTTCTTATAATTGGTTTCAACAAATTTTTACCTTTGAGATGGCGGCTCTCAAATGCTATGGGTCTTCCTTCTTGAATGAGTACTACTCCTATGTCATGACCTAAAGCATCACATTCCACAATGAATGTTCTAGAAAAATCTGGGGTAGCTGGTACTGGAACACATGACTTTCTTTACTTGCTCAAATGCCCTTGTAGCTGCCTCATCCTATTGGAAGGAATCCTTCTTCAACAAATTTGTGAGAGGTGATGCTATGCTACCATAATTCTTTACAAATTGGCAATAATTACTTATAAGCCCTAAGAAACCCTATAGGTTTTTTAAGGGTCCTAGGTACTTTCAACTCTTCAATAGCCTTGATCTTATGAGGGTCCACCTTAACTCCCGCACGAAACACAATATGACAGAGGTACTCCACTTCTTTGACTTTAAACACACACTTAGATGACTCAACATACAACTGATGCTGCTCTAGAATATCCAAAACTTGATTTACATGCTGGCAGACATTCTTCCCAAGTTTTACTATATATTAGAATGTCATCAAAAATACCAAAATAATTTTTTGTAGAAATGATTGGAATATAGAGTTCATCAAGCTATGAAATGTTGATGGTACATTTGTGAGACCAAAAGACATTACCAAAAATTCATAGTGACCCTCATGGGTTCAAAAAGCCATTTTATGTACATCCTCCTCTCTAATTCTAATTTGACGATAACCAGAATGGAGATCAAGTTTTGTAAAATAAGCAATACCATTAAGCTCATCTAACAAATTGTCAATTATTGGAATGGGAAACTTATCTTTTATGGTGTTCTTGTTGAGCTCTTTGTAGTCAAGACACATCCTCCAAATTTCATCCTTCTTGCACACCATTACCACAAGAGAGGAATAAGCATTCTAACTATGCTTGATAATACATGCCTCTAACATCCCTTGAACTGTCTTCCCAATCTCACTTTTTGGTACATATGGATACCTATACGACACGATGTTGGGTGGTTGGCTTCCTTCATGATCTCTTTTAGGAGGCAATCCTTTTGGTATCTCCCCAAAAACTACTAAGTGCTTATCTATAATTGCTCGTAGATCTAGTGATGTAGAAGCCTTTGATTGATATGCTTCTAATGAAAATAATTGGGCCGCAAACCCATTTGCTCCATTCTTTTAGCAACTTTTGTATTTGGTGAGAGATTACTATCTATGGAGATTTTGCTTGCAACCCTCTTAGTTCTATTGCCCTTTCCTCTGAGTGAAAGCACATGAATAGTTCTTGGAAGTTCATCTCAATTGTTCCCAAAGTAGTAAGCCATTGTATCCCCTAAACAACATCTGCTACACCCATGGAGATAGCAAACATTGGGCAATCAAGACGATAATTTCCCATGGATAATTTAATGCCATGGAATTTCCCATAACAACTAATGGTGTCCCCATCTACAATTAGGACCTAGAATTTTGGAGATTGGATATATAAAACAATCTAGATGAGTAGCCAACCTTTTGTTGATGAAGTTACGAGTGCCACCTGATTCTATCAACGCTGTTACTCTTTCTTAAATAAACCCACTACCTTGAGAGTTTGTGGAGTGCTAAAACCTAGGAGTGCATGACAAGAAGTGATTGGTTGGGGGTCTTGTAATTCCTCATCAAGCTTCTTGTCACCCTTTAATTTTGGTTCCTCCTCTTCATCCTCACTCAAATCTTCAATATAGGATAATTTCTTCTCACTGTATTTATGTTGTCAACTGTATTTGCTATTACAATTGAAACATAGCCCTTTTGCTCTCTTATTCTCAATTTGTTGCGGTGTCAATCTAGTAGGCTAGGGAAGTGATTATGTTGACAAGAATTTCTCTCTTACCCCTTTAGCCACTTGCCTTCTAGGAATTAAATACTTCTCCTCTACGTTGTGTGCTAAGAGCCTAAGATAAAAGACTTGAATATAGAGTTAGGACTAAACATGTGTACCTCATGTTGGATGTGATCCCTGAGACCACCCAAAAATGAAGTCATTTAGGTTCTCCTCTGTAATTGTATCTACCATCAATGATAGATTTTGGACTTGTTGAATATAATCCATTATCGGTCCTATTTGTTGAAGTTTAGCTAGCTGGTTGAAGTAGTTGTTGGCCACACTATTGCCATATTGTGATTGTGGCTCTTCTGTAAAAACTGACCATGAGACAATGACTGTTTTCTTTTATCAAGTTCATTGCCATCGATACCAAATGAATTGCAAGGTTCTAGATATAAGAAGCCTTTGTCACCTTTTGTACATGTGGGATTTGATGCACATTAAAAAATTTCTCCATTTGATTTATCCAAGTTAGTGGATCCTTGACATCAAATTTGTGCATATACACCTTTGATACCAAGTTCCTAGATCCTATATAAGTATTAGTATTTGGATCTAGATTAGTTGACATAGATGATCCACTTTAGTTGCTTGAGAAATCCATTTCTGATCCTGATTTATTTTATATATGAGCACTTAACATGCTCAATATATCTTCTGATAGGTGATGTATATCTCCTATCTAGTGATGCATATCCTCCTTCATCTCCTTCATTGATGAAACTTCTTCCTTATTTGGAGATTTTCTTGGTGTGACAATATTCTTTTTGCCTCTTGTTACATGCTCCATCATGATGAAGAAATAATTTTGCACTAAATCATACAAATAAAATCTAAATAATCTGATTTTTTTACTGTAATTTACAAAGGCCTAGATCACGCTTTACGAGAAAAATCTCCAAGAAATTAGCTAATTTGCAGCCTTGAGAGCGAAAACCCTAACTCTGCAATAAATCATTTAATTTTGCTTTTATTTCTGTGAAATTTGGACTACAGTAGCTTCAATATATCCCTGAAAAACCCTTCAAAAATCAAGGAAAAATTCAACAAAATTTGAGAGATAAGCTTCCCGAAATAACCTCCAAAATTGAAAAAAATGCCTTGCCTTCATGGTGCCAAGATCATATTTTTGATCACTTTTAATGAAATAACTTGCACAAAAGAGCAATATAATATGAAATATTCTATAAATACTTGATAATAACTGAGAATAACAAGCCACTTCAAGGGAACAAACCTCCAAATATTTCCAATGCGAACACATTTCACAATTTGATGATCAAATAAGACTCACTATCTCTTATATATACCCTACTTATGTGTAGGATATCACCCAAGCCAACTTAGATAACAACATTTAAGCCCTAGGCGGACCTAGTTATCTAAATAAGAATATAATAATGATAATATGACTTAATTAAAAGTTAAGGTAGCCACAAACCGACTACTCATAACCCTATTTACGCTCTAGGATTAAGGGCGTAGCATTTTTACTCATAGCAATTTTTTTTAAATAGTTAAATGTAAGTCATCTTTTTAGAATATAATTTAAGATTATTTTTCAATAACTTAAATTTAATTATTTCCCTTTTTACCACCCCATTAGTCTATGGTAAAAAATGAGGAAAAATAGGCTAAAGGTCTTCTGTAATTTTACACTAGAGAAGAGAAGATGATAGTCCTCTCCCCAAAATTGCTTGTTCACAAGCAATTGCAAATTAGGATGCTCCAAAATTTGCTCTCCTTCCCAAGTGGCATCCTTTATTGGAAGATCCTTTCTTTTAAGCTCTTGTTTCTTAGTTTTGTTCCTTGGTGTCAACAATTTCTTTAGGGACCAAAACCAATTACCAAAGTGCCTTCTTGGGGCAAGAAACATGAAACATGTTAATTTTATTTTGTTTAGGTAGTTCTAACTTGTATGCAACTTCCCCAACTCTCTACTTCATTTTGTATGGTTGATATAAATGGGGCCACTCCTCTTAAGAGATGACTACCTACACGATTGTAATATTAAGAAATATAGTGACTGTAATCATGTCACTGTATTTTTAGGCAAACGATGGAGCCTAAACAGTACTTTGAAAAACAAATCAGCAACTTGCGGTGTTTTGTAATTTGAAGAAATAGCAAAAAAGTGAGCATACTTTGTGAGTCTATCCATGATTCCATCACAACATAAATACAGGTCTTACTTTGCACTTTTGGAAGCCCAATAATGAAATCCATGGAAATACTTTACCACTTTTGATTTGGAGTTGGCTGCAATAGGCCTTCTAGAAAATTCTATTCCGTCCTATTCTGCCAATAAACAAGACACTCCCTTATGTGTTTAAGGACATCATCCTTCAATCCTTTCCATGAAATCCTTTCTCAAATCTGCTTAATGTCTTGAAATACCAAAGATGGTTGGCAAAACGTGTATCATGAACTGCTCTTAAAATCTTATCTTTCATCTTGGATTCAAGCACCTTATAGATTCTATTCTTGTAAAGAATGAGTTCATTAACCACTTCATACTTGTCATCTTGTAATCTATATTCCAATGTGTTGGTAGCAAAGGCATTTTTGGAATATTATGTCAAAATGTGAACCTTCCGATGAGCTGTAATATCTATCATCAAACATAAAATGGGCTTTTTTGACAAAGCATATGCTTACAATATTCTTTTTACCTTTAACATATCTCTTTTCCTTTGAGTTTATGGCTCTCAAAAGCAATGGGATGCTTATTCTACATTAAAACAACCTGATGCAGCCACGGTCGGAGGGTCCTCAAAGAGAATAGTCCGGACCATGCAGCAAGAGTCACACAACGGAAGCAACACAGAAAATGGAAACAAAAACCAACTCAAACATTCTTATTATCAGAAAATTCAATTACAATTAGCTGGCAACATCCGGGCTTATAGTTTCGGCTCACAGGCCTGATCACAACATGCTCAAAATATCATCTTCTTACATGCTCCTCAATACGAGCGAAAATCCTACAGAACAAATCTTTCTTTCTCTAACCTCTAACTCTAAGCTTCACTATTGCCTTCTAATGATCAATTACAATGCTTTATACACATTCACAAATCTGGAAACATCTACGTCAGCCCAAAGATCATTACATTCTCTAATGAAAGAAAACATAATGTGCACATGAATAGGTTGGCCTCAAATTTGAATTACTGTCCAACAGGTGCATAAGATGAAGTGTGGACCTATAAGGAAGGTCGGGGACACTCCACGAAACATTTAAAATCACACCATTTAGATCCACAAGTCACGGGGACGATCCACAACGATCGAACTAGCCGTTAGATAAGAACATTATTCCGGTGCCGGTTCAAGAAACTACCACATAATCTGGAAGCGATAACTTGCCGGAAAATGAACCAACTGCGCTCAAATCTTGGAATAAGGTAAATGAACATGTCCACGATGTAAACTTAGATCCGCAAGGTTTGGCAAGCCAACATGAAGAACTACCGGATCAGCCAACTGAAACTGAACAGAAGCTGAAACAAGGACAAAATGGAATGAAAATATTTTTGGGTGATGCAAGATTGTCATGACCCAAGGATGCTCTTGCATCAGACACCCCTGGTGAGAAAAGATGTTCCATGAGAGGAACTCATGAACATCAAACTGGATTCGGGATGTAAATCCCATGCTCATTCTTGATCCAAATGTCTTCTCTGTCCGTACCTCGCTTCCCCCTAACCTCTCTTCTATCCTTTGTCAGGTCCTGCAACTTCTTCCTCTCTTTATCTTCCTTTCCCCGCCTCATATCTGCACAAGGTAGTAACTTTTACTACTACTCACCTTCTTCCACCCATTTGATCTATCCCTACTATACGACTTCACCTTATCTGCTACTTTATCTGCAACCCAAGTTTTCTACTGCACAATTCTTCCTTTACATTCTCCCGGTTCCATCTCACTTCCAGATTTAGCCCTAAGGTTCTTCAAATTAATGCCATTCTCCAGTACAACGTTTGCATCTTGCTTCTCAGTACCACAACTCTTCACAAGACTCAAGTTCCTCACTTCCTCCTGCTTATTCTTCAAGGAAGCCAAGGTAAACTTCTGCCCATCCTTCTCTACAGTAATTAGGTTTCTTTTGCAATCATATATAGCTCTTCTATCAATCTGCCAAGGTCTACCCAACAGAACATGGCATGCACTCATCGACAAGACATCACACAAAACTTCATCTCTGAAGGGACCAATATTAAAGCTCACCCAACACTGCTCTTTCACCTCCCTTACATGATCATCTTGTAACCAGCTTATCTTATAAGGATAAGGATGTGGAAACTTACTCAAACCAAGTTTCTCCACCATCTCCTCAGCTACCAGGTTATCAGTACTTCCAGTATCCACAATAACCTTATAGCACTTACCTCCTGATTTGCACACAGTCTGGAAAAGATTCTTCCTCTGTAAAGTCTCAACCTCTCCCCTGCTCTGCCTCATCAAGACTTTCCTAAGCACAAGGGATTCTCCCTGCTCTGGTTCAATCCCATCTTTGACCACCTACTCTTCATGTGCCACACAATTCTTCTTACGAGCTCCTTTACTTGATCCCTCAGGACACTCAAAAGATCGATGTCCGATTTCTCCACACTTGAAACATTTTCCAAAGAATTCCTTGCTGCCATTCCCTCTCCTTTGTACCCTCTGATCTGATTCTTTACTCCACTTAAGTCTTGATTCTTCTTCACTTGTCTGCTTCTCCTTGCTGCTGCTTATCTGCTTTTCTCCCCCTCTGGGATTATTCTGCTGTCTTTTCTCCACTGTCTTCTGCCTTCAGAGCATATTGGTAAGCATCTTCAATTGTGGAAATCCTCAACATACTCATCTCATCCTGAATGTTAAATTTAAGGCCATTTATATACCTTGCCACCTTCTCCCTAGTCATTTCTTGGTGCCCAGATCGGATTGTCATCTTGTAGAATTCCTCATTGTACTCTTTCACACTCATGTCCTTTTGCTTCTGGTTCTGCAACTTCTTGAACAGTTCCAACTCATAGTCTTCCGAAATAAACTTAGCCTTCAGCCTTGCAACCATCTGTCTCCACCGAGTGATTCTTGTTTCACCATTCTCTATTCTGTCTTTCTGCAACTCTTTCCACCATAAAGCAACATGTCCTTTCAACTTAGTTTGTGCCAACCTAACCCTTAGCGGGTCTTTGATATCCTCAAGCTCAAAGTAGTCTTCCAACTCTCCTATCTTGTCTATCAAGTCTTCTGGATTTAATGTACCAGAGAAGTTAGAAACCTCCACCCTATGACTTTTACTTGTGCCACTGCTCTTAACAATCTCTCTTCCCTCTCATCTGTCGGCCCTTCAGCCTCTTTAGTCTCAAGTTCTTCTGCAGCTTCTTCATATTCATCCTCCGGTTTAGGGTTTCTCCTCAAACCACCCAAGAGGTTCCGGATCTCATTCCTCATCTCGTTTCTAAAGTCCTCCATCATCTGCTCCATTCTTCTAGGGTTCATCCTTCTCGGCGGCATCTCTTCCTTTGCTCAGGTGCAACTGCCTCAGCTCGGCGATTTGACTGCAAGGTTTCAATTGCCTCTGTCTCGACAATCTATTGAACACACTTACAGCCTGCCTCAAATCGGCACTCTGTTCACTCAAGAAATGCCACAAGGACCCCAACCCACTCAAGGATCGCAACCTACTCCAGATTCGCAACTTGCTCTAGATTCGTAACAAGCTCTCATCTCAAGATTCGCAGGTTCGCAACCTACTCTGATACCATCTGATGCAGCCACGGACGGAGGGTCCTTAGAGAGAACAGTCCGAACCATGCAGCAAGAGTCACACAATGGAAGCAACACAAAAAATGGAAACAAAAACCAACTCAAACATTCTTATTATCAGAAAATTCAATTACAATTAGCCGACAACATCCGGGCTTACAGTTCCGGCTCACAGGCCTGATTACAACATGCTCAAAATATCTTCTTACAAGCTCCTCAATACAAGCAAAAATCCTACAGAACAAATCTTTCTTTCTCTAACCTCTAACTCTAAGCTTCACTACTGCCTTCTAATGATCAATTACAATGCTTTATACACATTCACAAATCTGGAAACATCCGCGTCAGCCCAAAGATCATTACATTCCCTAATGAAAGAAAATATAACGTGCGCATGAATAGGTCAGCCTCAAATTTGAATTACTCTCCAACAGGTGCATAAGATGAAGTGTGGACCTATAAGGAAGGTCTAGGACACTCCACGGAACATTTAAAATCACACCATTCAGATCTGCAAGTCACAGGGACGATCCACAACAATCGAACTAGCCGTTAGATAAGAACATTATTCCGGTGCCGGTTCAAGAAACTACCACATAATCCGGAAGCGATAACTTGCCGGAAAATGATCCAACTGCACTCAAATCTTGGAATAAGATAAATGAACATGTCCACGATGTAAACTTAGATCCGCAAGGTCTGGCAAGCCAACATGAAGAACTACCAGATCAGTCAACTGGAACTGAACAAAAGCTGAAAAAAGGACAAAATGGAATGAAAATATTTTTGGGTGATGCAAGATTGTCATGACCCAAGGTTGCTCCTGCATCACAACCCTAATTCCCTCTCTCGATGTATCACATTCAAGAACGAAAGGAAGAGAGAAATCAGGAATGGCCACCACCGGACATGAACTTAACCTCTTTGAGTTTATCAAAAGTTTGTTGTGCTGAAATAGACCAAGTAAAGGTTCCTTTCTTCATCAAATCAATCAAGGGTGCTGTCAACTAGAGAAACCCTTGACAAATCTTTTGTAATAGCTGTAGAGGTCAAAGAACCCTCTCAGCTGAGTGAATGTTTTTGGAGGAGGCCAATCAAACATGGCTCAAGTCTTTTCTTGATCAACTTCAATCCCTCGAGCACTGATAACATGAGCCAAGTACATAATTTCAGTCATTCATAATTCACATGTGAAACTCTTTTGAATATAGAGCTTGAGCCTCTAGAATACCCAAATCTTTGTCCAATGTCTTAAATGGTCCTCCCAGGTCTTGCTGTGAATAAGTATGTCACCTAAGAAAACTAGAACAAATTTCCTTAGCTTAAATGAACCTTCTTGCACAGGTCAAATGATTTTTCTAAACAGCTTTTTGGAGAAACTTTCTCCTTTATAGGTAGAGTTAATGACAACTTCCTCTAAGCCTGGAGGAAATCATGTCACTATTCGTAATTCTGTCTGCTCTTGTAGTATATCTTCATGCCTGCAAATATCTCAAAGTACATTTGGCTCAGTTCACATGAGCCTCCTAATTGCATGTGTATGAAACTAACTGGAGTGTTCATCAAATTGGTGTTTGGTCTTCTCTTGCCAATGCTAGGAATCTTATGTAAATCTATATAAGCCACCAAAGAGGAGTGTGCAAGAACAAGATTTCAGTGGCTAATCTTTCTCTAGCTTCTTTTTCTACATATCAGTATATTTTCTAGAATAAGATTTGGATATTATGAAACCTTGAGAGAACATGTTTTCTTTGACTCTGTACGCGTGGGAAACCTTGAGAAGAGGTATATGCCATATACACTTCTTTCAATTCTGAACATTATTTAATGTTGGGTTTGCTACTTAACCATAAATGTGAATTTGAAATGTAGAAGCCAAAACTTTCAGTTTGTTTTATTAGTGAAGCATACTTTTCATGACCCAAATTTTGCAACCATGAGATTGTGCTGGATATCAGGGTTGTGATTTGTTATAAAAACATTTTTGGTAGATGTTTCTTTGTATCAAAATGTCAATTAAAATAAATAGAAAGAAAACTTATTTCATAATGTCAGGTTATCTGTGAATCATAATATTTCCTTTTATTTTATTTAGTAGATTGGAGGTGGACTTTTGGAAAGTGAACAGATAGGCATCTATTTTGATTTTGTTTGAAATTCTAGCCAAATGCACTAGATAGTGTTTTGCAAAGCTTTCTTTTAACTAAAAGTATGTTGCAACGGTTACTAGATAGGCTTTGGTTTATAGTTTATATTTCTTTGAATAGAAGCATGATTTCAAGTTGATCTCTCCTACCACAGCTGTGCTGGAAGGACAGATTCTCTGGAGGCTTGTGAGGTGCGGGATCTTGATGCGCTTCAAAAAGAGTTTCCACTGTGATGTCAGGATTCGCCACATGTTGTCCATGTTAAGTTTGGTTATTGATCCTTTGATGATGGTATACTACAGCCTCCTTTTCACTAAACATATTTAATCGAAGTTTTCCTATTAAGAGTCACATGCTCAAACATGGGCACTCATTTGTTTCTTGTAGAAAGTAGTTTCTTTCCATGAAGCAGCTGAGGGAACTGATTTGTAAGATAGATATTATTGTAAAAGAAAAAATAGAAACAGGTGGCTGAAATTCTACAATTGGGCTTTCACACGTTGAAGTTCATATTGAATTTGAACATGAAGAACCACCTGCATTGAACAAAGCATGCAGAACGATGTAAAAGTCAAAATACATTTACTGAGTGTAAAATAATCATCAATGCAAATTCAATCCTGTATGTTGATGTTACAATGTCTACAGCTTCTAGATTGGAAGTTGTTTGGCATTTTTCCTTGTATTTTCTTTAATAACAGAATGTACCTGAAGGGTTGTGACTTTATATAACTGGACGCTGGTACCGACTCTGATTGCCAGCTACATTAAAGTGCACAATGTAAGAGCGGCTGCACATTGCAGAAAGTGACGTGGAATATAATGGCATTCACTATATTTGTTCACTTTGTCAAAAACATTATGACTTCTGACCTACTTTATACTTAATGGCATATGCTAATGGCAGTAGTTATATTATAAATAAACTGTACATACAAGGAGCATTTTGAACATCTCTATGGAAGAGAAATCTAGATTTTTGTGTAATTCTAATCCTCCCATTTCCAATGGTTGAATGCGTTAGAATGGCTTGAGATTGTGTCTTGGTTACAAATTTGCAATAATAGTTATCTGTAAGTTCAATCATATCAAGGAAAATCTCTGTTTGTAAGCAATTTTAGCTGAATATGTACCATGGAGTTCAATCATCAAAATGTTTAATCTTCTAATTTTGTTTTTCTGATTAGTATCTTTTATTCATGTTGTATTGTCTAGAAAGAAAACTTCCCTTCAATCACTAATTAGTAACCATAACCAAAATCAGTCTCTTCACTATAAATGCTATGAAATTTTATATATAGAAATCTGATAAGACTCTTTGGATTCACTGAGTTCCATTTTGCCCAAAATAACCTTTTCCTCACTGATAGTTTCACACAAAAGATTTTTGTTTTACAGAGAATTACTTATTATATCAAAATGTACTATTATGCTACAATCTTCAATAACTTCATTATATGTATGAGTTTCTTCCGAAGAGCACAAAGATATATTGAGAGGGGGGGAAGGGTGGTGAATCAGTATATCAACAAACTTTTACCCTCTCAACTTTATCAACTTTTAAACATCAACACAATATCAACTATGCAATAAGACACAATATGATCAAGTTGACACCAACAATTGTACTTTAAATGTTTTTATATGAAATTACAAAGATTGTAGGCACCAACCTACTTGAATCACTAATTTTGTAGTTTAGTAGGCACCAACCTACAAAGAGCACCAACCCTTAATTCTGATTTAGTAGGCACCAACCTACAAGGAGTACCAACCCCTAAAGTTCGTAGGCACCAACCTACTGGAGGTACTAACGGATGATGGACAATTAAGATCTCCTCTTCAATACTACTCTTCCACTTGATTTATCTTCCTTGAATGATCTCCAAATATCTTCACATATCTTCTTGTTCAATTCTTCATACAATGCTGTTCAGTTTATGTCTCTTCAACTTGCACCAAATCTACTATGGTTCTCCTTCACAAATCTGATCCAACACATTCAAATTTAATCCAACATTCTTCGAAAGCTATATTTTTTCACAAATCTGATCCAAATGGTGCACAATCTCTTTTTACAAAACTGATCACATTCACAATCTCATTCTTCTTTGTGATATATGATGCTTCTTTAAGATTCACACAAGTCCTTTAACTCTTCTCTTTTATTTCACATTATCATTCTCACTCACATACAACTTCTCCACTTGCCTTTATGTCTTTAGTGATTCTATGAATCGATGCAACCCCTTGATATGGATACAACCATTTAAACAATCATGTCTTTTCACTAACAAATCTGCAAATGATCTACTTAAACTTTGCTTTCCATTTGTTTGGTGTCTATGATATTCTTCTATGTCTTTCACACCACAAATTTGCATATATTCTCTTTTATATCTCCATATACTTTTCTTACAATTCTGCCATCAACTCTTCTTACAAATCTGCCTTCAATCTTTCTTTGATGATCTTCCTTTTATCTTTTCAAGTACATATCTGCAGGTGTTAGTCTGATATAAACCCTTATTCCTCACACAACTCACTCTCCTCTAGTACCGCTTTACCTTCTATTTATACCACTTCAATTGGATAAGAGATGTGTCTATTTGAAAGTAAACACCTATTTATATAGATGTGTCTTTTAGTTAATAAATCCAATCACTGTGATATGTAATTATTTCTTTAACCAAATCATTGCCCAACTGCTGTCAATGCCACCTTTATTATTTAATTATTGCTTATTTTATTTAATAATTCTGAGCGGCTGCCTTTGTAATGAATCGTTGCTTTTCTTATTATATTGATCATAGTCCATGTAAGATCATAATTTTCTTATACAAATCGTTGTCTTTATTTGCTAATCACACATTTTATGCTGAAGACGTTTCTATAAGAAATCACATCATTTCATGAATGAGACGTATCTTGTCAAAAACATAATCGCATCTTCTCAAGAGTAAATCGTATCATTTAGCAATTTCTCAAAAACTAAATCGTGGCTTTTCATATCATTTAGTTAGCATTTTGATTTACTTAACTGTTTTTTAACAAATTGATTTAGCTTATGATCTTTACCTTCAGATTTTTGAATTGATTTATTCATATGCTGTTTGTTGTCTTCTTTAAATCTGTTTATCCTTAAACATCAAAGCTTCATTTCTTTGCATAAGTTCCAATACATTCTGAAACTCAGATATTAATATGTTGCATTTATATATTTATGAAGCTTCTCTCACAGCACCATGTACAATGCATAATTTATTCATAAATAGATGTGTCTTTGCCAATAGAGTTTCTCCTTTGCAGGTAGCACATTTGCTATCTCTCATATATCTTCCTTTTGTTGCCTTCTCTCATTGCTGATCCTTCTTAATTTGATCATTGTACTATCCTTGATGTCCTTTGACATAGATCCCATTTGAGATCAATGATAATGATGAACACTGTTTCATCCATTAACAATCTTTCTATCAATCTACCTTTGACATCAATGATGCAATTCTAACAATCTCTTATATGCCTTTGACATCAATGACAACATTTCTAACAATCTCCCCCTTTATCATTGATGACAATCCAAATGCTATTCTCTTCTTTTGCATTGCTCCCCCTTACTATATCTCTCCCCCTTTGACATCAATGGCAAAGGGACTTCCAACAATGTCTTGCTTTTTCTGTTCCATGGAGCTACAAGATACTGTTTATAGCTCCCCTTGAATGTATGCTCCCATTTATTAATACTCATCTTTCTCTAACTTCTTCATTCCTTGACTCCTAAATCATTTTGGTTCTTCTGCGTGGAAGCTTCTTCATTTTGACATCAATACAATTTCCAACAACTGAAGCCAATTCATCATCTTCATTAGATAACAATCCATAAGTAGATTTTTCTCTTCAAAATTTTGAGGTACATCACTTTTCAGTTATCTTCTCCATGTGGCTGAAAGATAGTGCCGACTTACCTCCCCCTAAATTCGTGCTTCTTTTCAAAATAGTGTATGACATGTATCTTGCATGATCATAGATTTATCCTCATCATCATTTTGCTTTTGTTTCCTTCTCCATACTTTTGTAAGCTTTCTCTCCTTTTCCATGGTGTTCTTCATATCTTGTCTAGGTGGTTTCATAAAGCCACATCTACAAAATTGTGCTATGTGTCCAAAGTTGCACTTGTAACACATAATGTCATGACCAAATGAATTATAATTTCTTCTAGTGAAGTTTGAAGTATTTCTTGCACGAAATTTGCAATTCATTGCTTTGTGGCCAAAATAGTTGCATGAAAAACAATATCCATTGAAAGAATAAAACTTCCTAGAGTTAAATTTTCTTTCATTTTCCTTGGAACTTGTGGCATTCTCATTAAGCTTTGTACATTTCTCCTTTGACTTTTCCAATTCATTTTTTAACATGGAAACTTCTTGTTCCAACTTGTCACAATCTATCTCTTTTGCACTTAACTTGTTCTTTATTTCATTTTCAACTTGCTCATCCTCTACAAGTTGAGTCCTTAAGTCATCAATGATTTTGTTTAATTACTCCAAGTTTTTTGTCAATTCCTTAATTTTTATTTCATGCTTGGTGACCACCTTCAATTTCCCATTCTGTTTATATGCATAATGAAGCTCTTCTTCAAGACCTACTTCTTCTTCTTCATTGCATTCTTGATCAACTTCTTCTTCTTCACTGCATTCTTGATTAGCACTGTGTTCTTCATATTCAACCATGAACAATATTTCTTCATCATCATTGCTTTGACTGTCATCACTTTGTTCTTCTGAAGAGCTGCATTGTTTCTTTGAATAAAAACTCTTTTTATGTTTTTGGAATTTCTTCTTTGACTTATGCTTAGAATTTTTCTTTCCCTTTTTCTTTGTGTATACTTCCTCTTCATCCTTGCTTGTGTCACTTTCATTGTGAGGACATTTAGAGGCATAATGTCCAACTTCTCCACAATTGAAACATTTAAAAAGAAAATTTCCTTTGTACTTTCCACTTCTTTTCTTAAGCTTCCTCATGAAATAGGCCTCTGCTTCATCATCACTTGACTTCTCGTTTGATGTATCATGTTTGGTTTTACCTTTCTTGGATGCTTTGAAGGAAATCTCATTTTGAGGTGTCCTCCCCTCAATCCTCATTTCATAAGCAACAAGAATCCCATGTAGTTCATCTTTTGTCAATGTGTCTAGATTTGTCAATTCTTCCAATGCCGATACCTTGGATTCAAATCTTATGGAAAGAGATCTTAATATTTTATCAACAATGAAAGCATCATCAACATCTTCACCAAGTCCTCTCATAATGTTCACAATTTCATCAATACGAAGAAAATATGATGCTGTCTTCATCTTCATTCATTTTGAGAGTCTCAAACTTCCTTCGATGAGTTTGTAGCTTTGCCTTCTTCACTTTGGCATCTCCTTCATAAATGTTTTGGAGTTTGACCCATATTTCTTTTGCTGATTTGCAACGCATGACCTTAGTAATTTGAGAATTTGTTAAGCTACAAAGAAGAGCATGCTTGGCTTTGACATTGTTTTCACTTTTCTTCTTTCCGGTTTGATCCATTGGAGGGGTTGATGGAGGTGTATATCCATCAACAACAGATTGCCACACATCAAACCCAAGGGCATTCAAATAAGCTTCCATCTTAATACTCCAAAATGCATAATTAGTCTCGTCAAAGATGGGTGCTTTAATTGTATTGTGATTATCTGCTATATGTGCTCTTAAGGATCTCCTTCAAGTGGTTAGGATTTCAAGAAGGACCTTGCTTTGATACCAATTGAAGAGCACAAAGATATAATAAGAGGGGGGGGGAGTGAATCAGTATATCAACAAACTTTTACCCTCTCAACTTTATCAACTTTTAAACTTCAACACAATATCAACTATGCAATAAGACACAATATGATCAAGTTGACACCAACAATTGTACTTTAAATGTTTTTATATGAAATTATAAAGATTGTAGGCACCAACCTACTTGAATCACCAATTTTGTAGTTTAGTAGGCACTAACCTACAAAGAGCACCAACGCTTAATTCTGATTTAGTAGGCACCAACCTACAAGGAGCATCAACCCCTAATTCTGATTTAGTAGACACCAACCTACAAGGAACACCAACCCCTAAAGTTCGTAGGCACCAACCTACTAGAGGTACTAACCCCCATTTGCCAAGCACCAACTCAGCAAAAATAATAACTTGAAGAATAATGTTCCACCTTCAATGTTGCTTCTTCAACAGATGATGGAAAATTAAGATCTCCTCTTCAATACTACTCTTCCACTTGATTTATCTTCCTTGAATGATCTCCAAATATCTTCATATATCTTCTTATTCAATTCTTCATACAATGTTGCTTAGTTTATGTCTATTCAACTTGCACCAAATCTGCTATGGTTCTCCTTCACAAATTTGATCCAACATTCTTCAAAAGGTATATTCCTTCACAAATCTGATCCAAATGGTGCACAATCTCTTTTTACAAAATTGATAACAATCATTCAGAATCTTATTCTTCTTTGTGATATATGATGCTTCTTTAAGATTCACACAAGTCCTTTAACTCTTCTATTTTATTTCACATTATCATTCTCACACTCACACACAACTTCTCCACTTGCCTTTATGTCTTTAGTGATTCTATGAATCGAGGCAACCCCTTGATATGGATATAACCATTTAAACGATCATGTCTTTTCACTAACAAATCTGCAAATGATCTTCTTAAACTTTGCTTTCCATTGGTTTGGTGTCTATGATATTCTTCTATGTCTTTCACACCACAAATTTGCATATAGTCTCTTTTATATCTCCATATACTTTTCTTACAATTCTGCCATTAACTCTTCTTACAAATCTGCCTTCAACTTTTCTTTGATGATCTTCCTTTTATCTTTTCAAGTGCATATTTGCAGGTGTTAGTATGATATAAACTCTTATTCCTCACACAACTCACTCTCCTCTAGTCCCGCTTTACCTTCTATTTATACCACTTCAATTTGACAAGAGATGTGTCTATTTGAAAGCAAACACCTATTTATATAGATGTGTCTTTTAGTTAATAAATCCAATCACTGAGATATGCAATTATTTCTTTAACCAAATCATTGCCTAACTGTTGTCAATGCCACCTTTATTATTTAATTATTGCGTATTTTCTTTAATAATTATGAGTGGTTGCCTTTGTAATGAATCGTTGCTTTCCTTAATATATTGATCATAGTCCATGTAAGATCATACTTTTCTTATACAAATCGTTGTCTTTATTTGCTAATCACACCTTTTATGCTGAAGATGTTTCTATAAGAAATCACATCATTTCATGAATGAGATGTATCTTGTGAAAAACAAAATCGCATCTTCTCAAGAGTAAATCGTATCATTTAGCAATTTCTCAAAAACTAAATCGTGGCTTTTCATATCATTTAGTTAGCATTTTGATTTACTTAACTGTTCTTTAACAAATCGATTTAGCTTATGATCTTTACCTTCAGATTTTTGAATTGATTTGTTCATATGTTGTTTGTTGTCTTCTTTAAATTTGTTTATCCCTAAACATCAAAGCTTCATTTCTTCGCATAAGTTCTAATACATTCTGAAACTCAGATATTAATATGTTGCATTTATATATTTATGAAGCTTCTCTCACAACACCATGTACAATGCATAATTTATTCATAAATAGATGTGTCTTTGCCAATAGAGTTTCTCCTTTGTAGGTAGCACATTTACTATCTCTCATATATCTTCCTTTTGTTGCCTTCTCTCATTGCTGATCCTTCTTAATATGATCATTGTACTATCCTTGATGTCCTTTGACATAGATCCCATTTGAGATCAATGATAATGATGAACATTCTTTCATCCATTAACAATCTTTCTATCAATCTACCTTTGACATCAATAACGCAATTCTAACAATCTCTTATATGCCTTTGACATCAATGACAACATTTCCAACATCTTCTATTTATACAAGGAGATAGATTTAGAAGTTGTGGCAACTAATGACAACTTGTCATCTCCTAGAAGCATCCACAAATTTAATCTTAAATAAACTCAATGACCTAGATAGTCACATGTAAATATTCGAGAAACTATCCACATTTACAATATTTAGTTTGTATAAACCAAAGTTGGAAAACTCGTACTTGGCAGCCCAAAAATAAGTCTTGGACTTGGGACTCGGAACAGACTTGGGAAAAAACTCGGCGAGGACTCGTCAAAAAAAAGAAAACCGTAGTTTTACAAAAAAAGAGGAAAGAAATTAATGTGTTTAGAGAACATACAAGCCTAATTTGATTATCAAACACTCACAATTCAAAGATTACACATGTCATATGATCATCAAACACTCAATAATTGAAATTTCATCATTCATACTCATAGTTTCAAACTTTCAAATGTATAACATCATAAGTTTATAAATGTTTACATATAATCATATGTCAAAAGAGGAAAACATTAACAACCAAATATAATCTATATTTTCCTCTTTCGCCTCCTAATTGTACTCAAATTTGAAGGCCTAGAACTAGTAGGTGCTATAGTATCCAAATGAGGAGATTGAGGAGTGGTTTCTTGATCTTCAAAAGTGTCTTCGTCCTCTGCCATGGCATCCAATCCCACTTCTTCTTCTGCTGCTGCTCTCTCCAATTTAGCAAGATCCTCATCTCTAAGGAAGACATTAACATCATCATTTTGTTCATCAACAGTCCATTCACTATATGGATCAATATCATCCATGTTGACGGACTCATGGGAAACACCCTCCACCTTTCAAGTTCGAAGCGAATGTTGTATCAAACAAAAACTAGATCATTTAGGCACTGCTAGGTCAACCTGTTTCTTTTCTTTGTGTGAATGTTCTCAAATAAACTCCAATTACGTTCACACCCAAAAGCACTACATGGCTGCAACAAGACATGGATGGCTAGCTTTTGAAGATTTGGAGTGCTAGCACCATAGTTCTCCCACCATAAATCTAAAAAAACACATTTAAAAAGTATAAGTATTAAGAAATAAGAATAAAGTAAAAAATTTATATGTAAGAATCGAGTTTCTAATATCATCTTGTAGTATACTATTGAAAATTTGAACAATTTTTTTTACCTGGTTTTTTTTTTCCTCTCCTTTCAATTGCTTCTTGTGAGGAAAAGAGTCTCCCCTCTGCACTCTTGTAGGCTTTAAATAGATAAAAGAAAAAATAAATCAAATATAGAAAATTCATAGATAGTCAACATTGCAAATTCATAAATAAGATGTAACAAATCTCACCTCCAACTCATCAAGCACCTTATCTCTCATCTCACGATCAAGAACCGTCCTATTGATGCATGTGACAAGAATTTCCATGACCTCCTCATCATCCTTAAATGTGTCCAAAAAGTAGAACTTCGGGTTCAAGAAGTAGGCAAATACATGTATTGGCTGGTGGAGTTGGTTTGTCCATCTCTGATCAATAATGCGCTAAATGATTTTATATTTCCTTTTGTTGCCGCCATAGTAACGTGAAATGGCCTCTTTGGCCCCATCCATGGCCTCATAGATGAGACCCATTGGCATGCCCTTTCTATCCACCATATGAAGAACCCTCATCAAAGGTTTTGTCACCTAAAAAAATGAAAATAAATGTTAAATTATAACAAAATTAACCCCTAAAAAAAAAGCAAATAGATTATCATGTATAATTTTTTTTGTGTTTGTTACTTATCCCGATCAACTCCTCTCCATTTTTCATGAATGTGTCATAAAAAACTATGCTTACAATCCTCTCCCCTTCAGGTTTAGTGGAAAATGGGGACTCCCTCCAAGCATCAGAGACAAACATTTGCTTGAGATGAGCAATGGCACCAATAATGCTTTGCAATGTGAGGAAGTGGCTAGCAAATTGTGTCACTCCAGGTCGCACAAGGTCTTTGCCATTTGTGAATTTCCTCATCAAAGAAAGCACCAAAGTATGGTTGTAGATAAATTTTGTAACATTTTTTGCATATTCAACCACACTTTTGACCCATCCAATCTTCCCAATGTCCTCTAGCAACAAGTCCAAGCAATGTGTAGCATAGGGAGACCATGCAATTGTGGGATACCTCTCCATTAGTAGTCTACCTGCAACTACATATGCAACTGTGTTGTCCATGATAATTTGGACAACATTATCAACACCAACCTCTTGGATCACCCCATCTAATAAATTGCATAAAGTCTCATAATTTTTGACTTCATTGGAGGCATCTATTGACTTTAGGAACACCAATCAACCATTAGAGGCAGCTAAATTTTTTAGGAGAGTCCTATTTCGTCCATCTGTCCACCCATCAGATAAAATGCTACAACCTTTTCTTCGCCAAAATTTCTTTTGCTCGTCAACCACAAGCCTGTTGCAAGTGTGAACTAGTCTGGTGGTGTTATCATTAATGTTGTCATTGATGTCAACACAATTCAGTATGTTGCAGATTGTACATGTATAGCTGAGATGTTGCTGAGATGTGAGTACATGGAGCTATCTTTATGTCATTGCAGATGTGCCATGTTGATGAGTTTCCAAGTGCTTTTGAGAAAATTAATAAAGAAGAGAAGTCAGAGTGATGAATGTGTTCAAAATATGCTTCGGTATGTGCTCTGCGTTTCTCCTGTGTTGATCCTATGCCTGTGCGAATCTAAAGATCTGATAATGGTGATCTCATGGTGATATATCCTAAGTTTTAGCTTTTGGTGTGATGGTATGTGAAAGTTACATTCACTGGTGTGTGAATTGTTCCAGTAGAGTTGGTCTTCTGTGGATTGAGAGAAGTGTTTCTACTCCACAATCATCCTTTGTTTTGTTTCAGATCTTGCATAACTGGGATATGTCTTGAGTTGGGGTTTTTTGAGTTCTGGCAAAAAACGTTGAAGTTTGGTGATCTGGAAGTCATGTTTCAGTATTGTTGTGTGTGTTTGCACAGTCCAGATGGATTGGTGAAAGGTGTTTAGTGTTTGAAGTTTGTTGCATTTGTTGCAGATGTATCTGGAGAATTCTGAGATGTGTTCTTGTGCATAATGAAGCGTGTTGTGGAGTTCGTGTGTCATCTTCTCATTGAGAAGCGTGTACATCAATGTTCATTTGTGTTTTCATTAGGTTTGGCCGACCTGGTGTTTACACTTCATTTGAAGAATAAAATTAAATTGAGGAAGCGTGTGGTTGATCTGAGACATTATTTTTGGTCTTGGTTAAATGTTTTATTGGTCCACTCTTATTCCTTTCCACTGCGGGAATTTTGAGTTGCCGACCTAATTTGAATTTATGAAATGAGGTATTTATGACCGACCTTGGAGAAAGTTTCTAAGGTTTAGGATGGTATAAAAGCAAGTCAAATTGTGAAGAGTTGTATGACAGTGTGATCAAAGTGACAAAAGTGAGCCACAAATCATAAGAGAAAAAGTGTGTGTGCGAGTGAGTTGAGACAACGATACTTCATTGTGTTGGATTCCTGAAGGTAGTGAGCTAAAGGTTTCTACAATCCTTATTCAAGCTGTGAATGTGTGCTAATTGTTGTGGTGGATCTTTTTGTTCTCTTTTGTATCTGTAGGCAGTGAGCTTCCCTGTTGGACATTGAGTCCTTTCTGTAGGCAGCGAGCCTTTGTACTTGGACAATGAGTCCTCTTATGGGTAATGAGCCCTTGGCAGTAAGCCTCTATTTTATAATCTTTTATATTGTGAGTTAACCCTCGCCGTGGTTTTTCCCTCATTGGGTTTTCCATGTAAAAATATGGTGTTCATTATGTTGATTTACTTTCTATTATTTGTGTTACATGATTTTACTTAATAACAAAATTGTGTGGTTGTAGAATATATAATTGTTGAAGTTTCAAGTTTTGAATTTTGTGACAACTGATTCACCCCCCTTCTCAGTTGTCTTTGCACATGTTTAACGATTGGTATACGAGCTATGGTTCCTTGGTATAGAGCTTAACCGCTTAAGGAAGATCTGATGGTGCATAAGTTGGTGATCCCTATGTTCAATGGAACTAACTACAATGATTCGAAGGGACAGATGAAAGGATATATTATCTCTCTTGGTTTCAAGACCTGGAAGGCTATTGAGACAAAGTATACATACTCGTTTGGTGGTCTTACTATTGCAGATGAGATTTCTGCTTATGAAGAAAATGAGAAGGCAAAGTATGCTATTTGCAGTGGCTTATCTAAAAATGAGCGAGCTAAGATTATTTCTTTGGATAGTGCATATGAAGTCTGGAAGAAGTTGGAAGACATGTATGAAGGAAATGAAAGAGTGAAATTGACAAAGAAGCTGGCGGAAAAGTACAAATTTGTAAATATGAAAATGGAAGAAGGTGAGGAATTTACAAGCTTCTTTCATAGGTTTGAAATGACTACAAATGAAGTTAGAAATCAAGGAGGAAAACTATCAGATGAAGATATAATTGAGAATATCTTGATAACCCTACCAGATTGCTATAGTGATAAGATCTCAGTTATTGAAGAAATGTATGATCCTAAGAAGTACACTTTAGAATAGTTGTTTGGCACCTTGTAAGCATTTGAAATGAGAAAGTTCCGGAAAGAAGACAAGATGGAAGAAAAGATAGAAATGACATTTAAGGAAATGAATATTGAAGGCGAACCAAATAGCGATGGTGATGATGAGTTGGAAGCAAACTTCACCAAGAAGTTGAAGAAAGGCACCAAAAAGTATAAAGGTATGTTACCCTTTAAATGTTTCAGTTGTGGTAATATTGGTCATTATGCTTCAAGATGCCTGAATAGAGATGTGCATAAGAAAAACAAGCATTATAAGGATAAGGATAGAAAGGATAAGAGATATAAGAAGCTGTACTATGTTAAAGAAGAAGCAGGAATTTTTGATGATGAATCTAAGAATGAGGCTGATGATAGTGAATGCTTATTCTTAGCTTTAGAAAGTAAATCTGTATCCACTAACCCTGGAAAATGTGTAAGCAAGAAGGCTATGGAGAATACGAGGAATAGGATGGAAGGTATTTTGGTTACCGCTTTTCATGCAAGACAGGATGAAGATTACTGGGTAATTGATAGTGGATGTTCTAATCACATGACCAAAGATAAGAGTAAGCTCACTAAACTTGAGAAATATGATGGTGGTTTAGTTATGTTTGGTGATGATTCGGGAGCTAAGATCTTGTGGAAAGGTTCAATTAGTTTTGATGGCGTGCACAGTACTGATGATGAATATTATGTGAAGGGTTTGAGGCATAACCTTCTGAGTGTTGGTCAAATGTGTAGTAATGGTTTTAAGCTTGTGTTTCAGAATAATACCTATGAAATTAGAAAAGGATCCAGAAATGGAGATATGGTTGCTGCTAGAAGAACTCATAGAAACATCTATCAGCTTAAGTGATGGTAAATGCCTTGTATATCAAATCAGTGAAAGTTGGTTATGGCACTAGAGAATGGGACATGTAAATTTTGATAACCTGGTCAAAATCAATGCAAAGGAGATTGTTCGAGGGCTGCCTAGAATCACAAGACCTGGTAATGCTATTTGTAGAAGTTGTCAATTGGGGAAACAAACAAGATGCAACTTTAAGGGAAAAGAGCACTCTACTACCAGAATGCTGGAGTTAATCCATACTGATCTCTGTGGTCTGACTAGGACTGGAAGCCTAAATGGTGACAGGTATTTCATGCTACTTATTGATGATTATACTCGAATGACATGGGTTTCTTTTATTAGGGAAAAGACTCAGGCTCTAGATAGGTTTAAGGTATTCAAAGCAAGAGTGGAATTTGAAGTAAATATGAAGATCAAGTGTTTGAGATCTGATAGAGGTGGAGAGTTCACTTTTGGTGAATTTAATGCATTCTGTGAACAACATGGCATAAAAAGACAGTTTTCTGCTCCAAGAACCCCTCAACAAAATGGATTAGTTGAATGGAAAAACTAGACAGTACAGGAAGCTGCTAGAACCATGATGAAAGAATCAAATGTTTTGGATGTGTATTTGAGAGAGGCGATACACACTACCGTTTATGTTCTTAATAGAGTTCAAATTAGATACAATAGCACAAAGACTCTTTTTGAGTTATGGACTGGTAAGACTCCCACTATGAAGTATTTTAAGGTATTTGGAAGCAAATGTTATATTAAAAGAGATGATGAAAATCTTGGAAAGTTTGATGCTAGATGTGATGAAGGAATTTTTCTTGGATACTCTACTACTAGCAAAGCATACAAATGCTTTAATAAAAGATTGAGAAAGATTGTTGAAAGTGCTAATGTGCAAGTTGATGAAGACATACATAGACCTATTGAGATAAGTGAAGTTGAACCTGATGATCCCATCTATGGACATGTACCTAAGGAGAATAAGGAGAAGGATAAAGAGGAAGAGAAAGAAGAACAAATGGAAGAAGAAGAAGAAGAGAATGAGCTAGAATCTGCTGTTAAGACTCCTAAGTATGTACAGAAGAATCATCTAGAGGAACAAATAATTGGAGATAAAAGTGAAGGTGTGAAGATTAGAAGTAGAGTTGCAACTGAGGAAAATTTGTGTTTTCTTTCTAAAGTTGAACCTAAGTCTGTGAGTGAAGCAAGTGAAGATGAGAGTTGGATAAAAGCTATGAAAGAAGAGTTGCAACAGATAGAAAAGAATCAGACATGGGAACTAGTCCCAAGGCCTGTGAATAAAAATGTGATAGGCTTGAAATGGGTGTTCCAGAATAAGCTAAATGAAAGTGGAGAAATTGTAAGGAATAAGGCAAGACTTGTATGCAAGGGATATTCACAAGTTGAAGGTATAGATTTTGAAGAGACATTTTCCCTTGTGGCTAGAATGGAAGCTATTGGGATGTTTTTGGCTTTCTTTGCCCACAAGGACTTCAAAGTGTATCAGATGGATGTTAAGTCATATTTTTTGAATGGTGAATTGGAGGAAGAAGTGTATATGGAACAACCTGAAGGATTTAAGTTATCTCACAAACTAGACAGTTTTTAAGTTGAAGGCATTGTATGGACTGAAGCAAGCTCCTAGAGTTTGGTATGCAAGATTGGACAAATACCTGACAAAGCAAGGATTCAACAAAGGTTCTGCTGACAAAAATATTTACTTCAAAGTGCAAGATAACAAAATGTTGATAGTAGTTTTATATGTTGATGATATCATTTTTGGTGGAAATGAAGGCATGTGTAAGAAGTTTGTTGTAGAGATGCAAAAAGAATTTGAGATGTCTATGATTGGTGAATTGAATTTCTTCCTTGGTCTACAAGTGAATCAAAATGATAAAGGGATATTCATTTCACAATCTAAGTATGTAAAAGAGTTGTTGAAGAAGTTTGGGATGTATGATTCCAAATCGGTTTGTACTCCTATGATAACTGGATGTAAACTGAGCAAAGATGATGAATTTGCTAAGACTGATAAGAGAAAATACATATCTATGATTGGTGGACTACTGTATCTAACTGCTACTAGACCATATATTATGCATTCAGTATATTTAGTTGCTAGATTCCAAGCAGATCCTAAAGAAGCACATGTTATAGTTGTAAAGAGGATATTTAGATATCTTAAAGGTACACCGGATTATGGATTATGGTATCCTAAGAGTGATGATTTCACCCTGAGTGCCTATACCAATGCTGATTGGGCCGTATGTGTAGATGAACGAAAGAGTACCAGTGGTGGTGCTTTCTTTCTTGGTAGAATATTGGTTTCATGGTTGAGTAAAAAGAAAGACTTAGTTTCTTTATCCACTGCAGAGGTAGAATATATTGTTGCAACATCCTCCTGCACATAGGTTTTGTGGATGAAGCAAACTCTGAAAGACATTGGAGTGATATGTGATTAGCCTATTTCTATTTTCTATGACAACACAAGTGCAATAAACATGTCAAAGAACCCAGTCATGCATTCAAGAACAAAAAACATATCTATCAAATATCATTTCCTGAGAGAAAAAGTGTTGGAGAATGAAGTCAAATTGGACTATGTAACCACAAAGGAACAAATTGAAGACATATTTACTAAGGCTCTTCCAAAGGATACTTTTGAGCATCTTAGGGAGATGTTGGGGGTCATTGGCCCTCTGAACTAAGTGCACATGAAGGTGCATTAGTCTAATGAATTCACATGTTCTTTATTTATCTAGACTATAAATGGGTCTACTCTGCAGGGGGAGTAGAAATGGTTTCATTGTTATAGTATGAGTGTGCTCCTAAGGGGAGTGATCAGAGTTGTTGATCTTGGCTATTGATGTCAAAGGGGGAGAGAAAAGTCATGTGAAAAATAGTTACAGAGGAAGAGAAGGTGTTCTCCTGGGATATTGTGAAGGATTTTTCCTTTGATGGTTTTTCACATCATGTGTTGCCATCAATGACAAAGGGGGAGATTGTTGCAAGTGTAAGCTAGTCTGGTGGTGTTGTCATTAATGTTGTCATTGATGTCAACATAATTCAGTATGTTGCAGATTATACATGTATAGCTAAGATCCTGTTGAGATGTTGTGAGTACATGGAGTTATCTTTATGTCATTGCAGATGTGTTGTGTTGATAAGTTTCCAAGTGCTTTTGAGAAAATTAATAAAGAAGAGAAGTCAAAGTGGTGAATGTGTTTAGAATATGCTCTAGTATGTGCTCCACATTTCTCTTGTGTTGATTCTATGCTTGTGCAGATCTGAAGATTTGATAATGGTGATCTCATGGTGATATATCCTAAGTTTTAGCTTCTGGTGTGATGGTATGTGAAAGTTACGTTCACTGGTGTGTGAATTGTTATGGTAGAGTTGGTCTTCTATGGATTAAGAGAAGTGTTTTTGCTCCATAGTCCTCTGTTGTTTTATTTCAGATCTTGCGGATCTGGGGCATGTCTTGAGTTGGGTTTGTCTGAGTTCTAACAAAGAATGTTGAAGTTTGGTGATCTGGAAGTCATGTTTCAATATTGATGTCTGTGTTTGCACAGTCCAGATGGACTGGTGAAAGGTGTTCAGTGTTTGAAGTTTGTTGCATTTGCTACAAATGTATGTGGAGAATTTTGAGATGTGTTCTTGTGCATAATGAAGCGTGTTGTGGAGTCTGTGTGTCATCTTCTCATTGAGAAGCGTGCAAATCAATGTTCATTTGTGTTTTCATTAGGTTTGGCCAACTTGGTGTTTACATTTCATTTGAAGAATAAAATTAAATTGAGGAAGCGTGTGGTTGATCCAAGACATTATTTTTGGTCTTGGTTAAATGTTTTATTGGTCCACTTTTATTCCTTTCCACTGTGAGAATTTTGAGTTTTCGACCTAATTTGAATTTATGAAATGAGGTATTTATGGCCGACCTTGGAGAAAGCTTCTAAGGTTTAGGATGGTATAAAAGCAAGTCGAATTGTGAAGAGTTGTATGATAGTGTGATGCAAAGTGACGAAAGTGAGCCAAAAATCATAAGAGTAGAAGTGTGTGTGCAGTGAGTTGAGACAACAATACTTCATTGTGTTGGATTCCTAAAGGTAGTGAGCTAAAGGTTTCTACAATCCTTATTCAAGCTACGAATGTGTGTTAATTGTTTTGGTGGATCTTTTTGTTCTCTTTTGTATCTGTAGGAAATGAGCCTCCCTGTTGGACAGTGAGTCCTTTCTATAGGAAGTGAGCCTTTGTACTTGGACAGTGAGTCCTATTCTGGGCAGTGAGCCTCTATTTTATAATCTTTTATATTGTGAGTTAACCTTCACCATGGTTTTTCCCTCATTGGGATTTCACATAAAAATCTGGTGTTCATTGTGTTGATTTACTTTCTGTTATTTGTGTTACATGCTTTTACTTAATAATAGAATTGTGTGGTTGTGGAATTGATAAGCATTGAAGTTTCAAGTTTTGAATTTTGTGACAACTGATTCACCCCCCCTCTTAGTTGTCCTGTGCCTGTTTAACAAAGCCATGTATTCTTTATAGCTTCCTCTAGCAATGGACCACTCAAATATTAGCTGTTGGGGTCTTAAACCCCTTACCTACAACTATAAGGGAATTCACCAAACCTTCCCAATATGGGCTTCTCGCCACATTGAAAGGTAACTTATTGTAGTACCAAAAGTTTGCTACTACCATCCTAGCTTCATGATGCTTTTCCTTATTCCAACTGGTACCTTCAAGTGAAGGTTGTGCTCCTGGAACATTACATGGAATAAAGTAATTTGGTCCTGATGAAGGACCTTGGCCAGCACTAGCAGTAGAAAAAGAACCCCTAGGACTCTCACCAAAAGATGAATGTGGATGACAGATGATTGGACTTGAGTACCATGGGGCATAGATGGTGTAGAAGTGGATCCACTCATCGCTACTGCTAGTGCATCCTTTTTTTTTGTCTTTCATCTTTTTTCATCTCATATTCAACAAGAAGGGCCTTCATCTCTCTAATAATCTCAGGAGTCAACTTAAGGCATCACTCCACATTTTCCCAAGTATTCTTGCAAGGTGGTATTTCAATATGTTTATTCCTCTTGTCATCCATTTTTTGCATTCGATACATGTCACCTCACCATTTTTATTTCCTAGAATCCCATACTCCCATGCAGGGTCTTTTCTTGTTCCCCTTGGGTTTGAAGATGACATTGCTATTTGAAGTTCAACATGAAAAAAGAAAAAAATCAGCAAGGGTTTGGTAAAAAATCAACAAATAAATGAGATTCAAACATTTGCAAAAAAATAGAATGCAAAACCAAGCTAGAAATAGTAGGAATTATGCTATTAAGGGAAATAGAAAAAAGTTTGGTAGTATTTCCCCTTTTTTTTCTTCATTTTTTTGATTTTTAATTGAAGAAAACATAAAAAAAGAGTTGCTAAATCACTTACCTAGATCTATTATGATCTCCTTAGCTCGTCTTCTCGGCTTCTTCCAAGCTCACTTCAAGTTTCAGACCTGTATTTTGCAAAGTGGACGAATGAAATGAAGAAAACAATTTTAAAAAAAAGTTTTAAAGGCTATTTTGACGTCCCAGCTGTAGGAGAGTCCCTGCACGAGACCCGCGAGTCCAACCTCAGAATTTGCATGAGTCCTGAGGTCAGACTCGAGCATTTGACTTTGGTATAAACATAGGAAAACACAATAAATTGAATTTTTAATGTGCATATACCAATATCCTCACACAATTGATTAACTTGGAGAATTGAGGCAAGGAGGTGGAGACTATCTTCCTGCAATGATAGTTTCATAAAAATGACCAGGTGAACAATGGATGCCTTACATGTTGATGTTGGTGCTAAGTGATGTTGATGGAAAAAAAATTTGGTTCACACTAATTTCAGGTATGTAGAGGGGTCACAAGCAATTGAGAAGCTCCACAGTCACGTATGTGTTCCATAATACATGAAAAATAAATTGCAAAAGAAGTGACCACTAACAACCACAGTATTGAAAGTTCCATCAACCTCCTTATATGTTGCATTCTCCCCTCTATTTACGTAATAATAATAAGGTACAATAGGAATGACAACTAACGATGACTTTTCATCTCCTAAAAGGAGTTTTACCTAGTAATATTAACGAACTCAACCACCAAGACAGTCACTCACAAACAAATAGCTAAGTATAGATGTCATGTGTATTCTCAAGCAATTATTCATATTTACAATTTTTATTTTATATAAATGTGAAATACCTAACATGTATGGGCATCATTGTATATTATTTTAGGTGGAGTTGAATTTATTAGCAAGGAAATAACATGTGTTCATTCTGCATTATACATTTAAAAGAACATAAATTTTGGAATTAATATTATTGACTATTAATATTACAATTTGCAGTTTTATTTTGAAAGAGTTATTCTTATGTAACATCAAAATTATTCTCTTATCTTGTTAAGATTTTTAAATATATTGAATATCTAAATTTCAATGCTTGCTTTGACTAGAACAATTTAAAACTGTCCTAGAAGTGAGTTTGATTATATAATCAACAATAAACAATGTTCAAATTGTCAAAACTATGCACATGATGCACATGGTCAATGGAGAGGATGAATGATAGAAATGAATGGAAAAAGTTACAAACACATATAAAATAGAAGCAACACTCATATCCTTTATTCATTCAATGCAATTGATGTACAAATACAAGTACATATAAATACACATCATATATTTCCTTCAACCCCTAGAAGTAACCAACCACCTCTTCACCAATGTATGAAGTGGTTAGTTCATGAATTAGGATAAGGTGAAGGTGAGTACAAGTGTATATAACAAACCAAATTGCAATCCAAATTTGAAGTAGTCTTAGGATTAACTATGAGATATGCGAACAATACCCCTTGTAATTTGAAGTCTCAAGTCAAGCTGTAAATGATGTAGCTCTCCAATAGACCCATTTCATCATCATAATAGGCCAAGAGAATTTTTTTTGATAACTTAGGTACATATGAGTTGAGTAATCCTAGACACAAAATAGATATTGCATGCAATTGTACACTAATACATTTTTTGACTAATTAAAGTACTATTGCCAAGAGCTTTTGAACTAATGGAGGTACAAGTCGACACTAAAAACAACTTTGGCAACAAATGTGTTGATCTTTAAAATACAACCTCAACTCTTGATTGCCACCAAACAACTACTCAAATGATAGCATTCCTCAACTTAATGCAATTATAAATATAGGTGAAATTCTCATATGTTGTCACTCTCCAATGTAATGACCTTTCAATTGCTATACAAATCCATCTCCAAAAATGGCGAATTTGCACTCCAATTAAATAGTGCAATCACTTGGAGATACACAGTTGTTAATAACTCTAGCTTAACTTGAATAAGACATGAAAACAATTTTTAAAGCAATATAAATACAAGATTCATAGTATCTAGTGAATGTGAGTTTAATATTCTAGACATGAATATACCAGTTCCTGTATTTAGTAAGGATGCTCGGGTCCATGGATCACTTAAAGCATAAAACATATAGAATTTAAAACTACTAGTTAGTCAAAATTCTATATGGATGCCTAGTTTGGTTTGACTAAGGACTCATGAAATTCATATTTTAGATGCAAGTGTTATTGTATATTGTCTTAACAAGCCTTTGAAATAATGTATAAATATGTTTTCTTCTTTTGACTACATGTAAAATTTAACATTTTAGACTCTACATTTGAACATGCTAATCTTTTTACTTTGATATATGTCCATACCTATACCAAAGTTCCCATTTTTTCATAAGCAAGGAGGATGTTGCTAAAGATTGTGAAATCTAGCTTTACACCCACCAATTGCATATGCTTGAAGTTTCTAAATCCTTTTGAACAAATCCATGTTGTGCATATCCTTTAACCATCGTAGTCCATAAGACCACATTTATTTATAGCATTTTTTTAAACAGTTCACATGCTTTGTCTATGTTTCCAATTTTTGAATGCTTGTCTACTAGGGAAACCGCCAAGTGAATTTACTTGTATCTAAAGTCATGTCCCTTATGTATTTTTCCACCAATTACTTGATAATGACATTCACAATATATTGCTTGATGAAGAATACAACTACATCATGGATCCCTTGGTGTTGGCATCACCTTATCACCACTATTTTAATATGCAATGACAATTAACTGATCAATTATTTATCATGGGATGATAAGAGTATTTAGTAATCATTATAGATATTCACAATGATTCTTCTAAATGGAATGCCATTTTTAATTCAATGACTAATTTAAATTGTTCTTTGCCTTATTTAACATGTCAGTCCTATTTAATTTGACAATATATTTATTATTGATGGTATTTGTGATATTATATATTTGTTGTGTTGTTCTATTTTCTTTATATTCACTTTTGAGGTCAAGTTGCTATCTTATGTGTAAAGGTTTTCATGTAGATGAATGACTAGTTTGGGAAGGATCTCTTCACTATTATGAGTTTTTTATGTAAGCATCTATCTAGATTCATGTTATAGATTATGAGATCATGCTGGCATCCTCACTTTTGTTTGGGGATGGTTCAATGTTAGTAAATTACACCTTGAATATTTGCTGCTCTAGACACGTTGTGTAATCTTTTTGTGTGACTTGCATGACAACTATCTTGAGTGATTTCTAGGTGCTTTTGGTTTAGTTTATATATATACTATAAGTAATTTTTTCTGTTGAAATTTTGACAGGATAACTCTTGTGATTAATTTAAATAGAAATATTGTTAAAATACTTAGTGAGAGGAATTTAAAATAATATAGTTACATAAATTTGAACTCTTGATGGTAGTGTTTTGACAAGTGATCTTTAGCCATTGGATTTATATTCAGATGTTTAATGGATGAATAATCGTGAGGAACTCCTATGTGAATTTTAGGACTAATCAAATGCAACCTTTGAGAAGGGAATTAGTGTCAATGTTGATAAGGTTTATTCACTCTAGCATGTATTATTGTCTAAACTCAATAGTGCATTGTGATGTAGAAGAGTGTCTTAAGTTTAGGAAATTGTGAACCAATTATTTGTGATCATTTATACTCTCTAGCTAACTTGCATGATTTATATTTTAGAAAATTGATGTGATTTTTAAATGTGTTGGTAGTAAACCTTTATTAACTATATTATACCATGATAGAAAAATAATTTGTTTGGGATGTAAACCTTTAAGCTTTAGAATTTAGTAGGGATGAACTAAGAAACATGTTATGACATTATTATTAAAGTGACCTATGGGATTCTAAATCTTCTAGTTGGGATATTGGCTTGGGTTTCTCACTAATGGTTAATGGAGTTGTCACTATTCATGACTCTTAAAATGTTCTACAATGAACATTGATAAATATGACTAAGCAAGTGTTGAGATATTTGGGAATCTAAACAAAAATACCTATGTCAATAACCTATGGAGCTCAACAATTTATTTGTACATTGGTTATAAGATTAGATTAGATTACTTATTTATTTTAATTAAATTGAATGTAATCAAGATTTATATAGATGGATTTGACTTTATTCTTATTGTGAACATAGAGTAAAAAATATTAACCTTGTGGTTTAAGTGATTATAACTTTAAGTTGATAACAACATCACATATTGAGTAAGTTGACTTAATGAATAAGAAATATAAGTTAATAGGTATACATTATGTGTTTTGATGATAGGTTAAGATGTGGTCTTTGTTTTAAGAAAATGTTGTGAATTACTAATAAGTATGAATTTTTACAAATCACTTTCAATAGATGGTAAGTTTGCATAATGTTCTTTGAGGCATATTGAATTACTTTGTTGATCATATATGTGCATCTAACATGGCTATTGGTCTAGTTTATCATGATAGTTTTTTGTGATAATAATTAGATTAATTAAGAGTAAAGTAATAATTGGATTGATTGATTTTTAGTTGTATTTTATTTAAAGTAATTTCTTAGGCATTGTGTATTATACATCCAAAATGCAAAAATATCAATCTTTCATAGTGTTTGATTTCTATGATGCCTCTGGTTCACATTTATGAGTTATGTTATCACACTTGAATTATTGGTTATATGGCCTAACATGTCTATAATAATAGAATTTTTGGCATTGCCCCTTTAAATCTCTAGGGAGAAATAAGAAAATCTAACGCTTAATAGTTCAAGTGAATGGAAAATATTCCTTAGACCAAACTTGCATTCTAGGTAAACATGAAAATCTTTACAATCTAAACATTACATCCCTCCTTAGAATATGTTTGTAAAGTAGTTTTTATTTTATTTGTAGGATTATGTCTCTATTTAGCTTGAGTGAGTGGTAATAGGCAAATAATTATATGGGAAAGTTGGACCCTATAAAGGGTTACATACCCACTTGTACAATTACATAAAACATAGTATCAAATAGAACTACATATTTACATGCACCCAATTCTCTTCTACCTTGATCTTGTGGATACAAGGTATGTAGGTAGTTTGGTGAATGAAGGATGTTCCTAATACATATGTATTAATGACAACCCGTTTACTAGCAGGAAAACTAAAACACTTCAAGTGATAGGAACTTGCAATAAACAAAAAAACTAATGTAGCAAAATGATGGTTTGATCAATCAGGTCGATTCAAGGACAAGGTGAAAAAAACATAACAAACTCATTCCTCATTCAAGTGACAAGATTCAAAACTACAGAGCGATAATGAAAGTAAGCCAATTCTTATTATTTTCTTGCTTTATGAAGTGAACCACAAAATAGGAAGTCAAGGTTACATATGTAATGCACTCAAAACTGCTAATTATAGTGATTGTAAATGGTTTGGTTTGTTCCCAACTCAACACATACTCTAATTAATAAGCTACAACTAGCTCTTCAAACCATCATTCTTCTTGCCAGTTGCTCTTCCACCGTTACTTTCACCCTGTTTCTGTTGTTCTTATTTTTCTGCTGCCCTCTTCTTGGCCTAGGCTTCTTCCAATACTATCAATGCCTCTTCCCATAGGAAGGAACTCCACACCAATTGTGTCAATCCTTCTCTACTCTGGAAAAACTCTCTGCATCATTGATTCTTCCTTTTTTTTCAAGAATAGTTCACTCTCTCTCTGTCTCTGCATAATTGGCTTCTTTCCAACAAAGTCACCCCCTTCTTCACTAGCAATTTTTTTTTCTCAAAAACTATGCGAATCGGTGACTTATCATGTTTTAACTACCATCCCACTTCATGTGAAATAAGAAAGAAAGAAAACAAACTCTTGCCGCCACACAAAATCTACCACGTCATTGGGAAACAAGGTAAAAAGAAAACAAGGATCAAAACCAAAAATTACAAAACCAATCTGGATGATGCCCCTGAAGCAGGCTCCTCGAGGGAGTTGTTTGTGAGCGTAGCTCACATAAGGAGTTGGGTAGTAGGAATACCCTTTCAAGTTCTAGGAACTTGCAACATATCCCCTTATACTAATAAACGATAGCCTGTAACCACTACTTCTTTCTTTTCTTCCAGCATATGGTCGAAATAGTTCCTCCATTACATTGTGAGATGAAAGTCGTAGCTACATAGTCATTTGTGGATCCATGTCCACCAAACATCGAACTTTATTCCCAAATACTCCCTTCATTTTCTTTCCACTAGTTAGCTCTTCATCTTATTCCAAACCATCAGAAGAATTAACTTCTCTTGTTTTATTGTTCTCCAATTAAAATTGTTGTTTGTACACCCCATCTCATCATCCCCAACATTTTTTGACCACTCTCCAGATAGCTTTTCATTGCTGCACCTTTCCCCTTATTTTCGCATTCCCCTCAAACAATAATAATCTCCAACATTAGTATGAACAAAATTTGAGAAATTAGTGATTATGTTTAAAATGTTTCTTGTCTCCTCTGCTACACTATGTTGTTTGGCTTTCATAGACCTCTCCATAGCAATCATTGCAAATTCATGAAAATCATCTGCAACTATATCCAAGGGGTTTGAAAACTGAATTACTATCTCACCATTGGCTATTGCAATGTTTGTCCCACCTCTCGTCAATTCAATCCACTCTTTCTCAATGGCCGCAAGTCGAAGTGACAAGTCACCTTCCACATTCTATTTTTTTGTCTCCATACTCTATCCATGTAGATTCTTGCCTATGTATTCATCTTGACACTGTTGTTTTGAACTTTCCTGTAATTCGACATCCTTCATAGGACCAATCTCTACTGATACCCCAACATTTTATTCTCGCTTGTCTATTGCAATTTGATTGTCCTCTTGTTCTATTATCTCCCTTTCAATCAATAATGTCGATTTCTTCCACTCTTGTATGTCCTTCCAAAGACCAATATCTGCCTCAACTTCACATTCATTTGTATCAACACATGTTGTTCACCGTCTTACCTACAAATCAACACTGTTTACATCCTTGCAACATTTAGGAAAATGAAGGATCCCATCCTTGGTTGTTGTTGCAACTTCCTTTGTCTCCTTTCCATTTATAAAATATGTTCCTCTTATTAACATCACCTTACTACTATTGCTATGACTATCCTCTTTTGATTCTTGCAAAGGCAATAAGGTATGTTTGAGACCATCCTTCTCAAAAGTGTAAGTATTGTTTCTTCCACCATGTATGGCATTTCGGTCAATTTTCCAAGGTCTACCAAGCAACATGCAACACACATCCATAGGCATGATATCACACACAAAATATAGCTTCCTATTTGAAATTCAATCAAATATTGCTCATCTACCAACAATTGATTCCCCTTTTGTAACCAAGAAACTCTATAAGGGGTAGGATGTTTAGTTCTCTTAAGACCTAGTTTATCCACCATTTCAACAACCACAATATTATCAGTACTACCACTGTGAATAATCAATTTGTAGCACTTACCTCTAGCCTTGCACTTGGTCTTGAATAAAGCTCTTCTTTGTACCAGTTTTTGACTCTCCTTTGGTGGCTTCAACAACACTCTCTTGAATAGAAAAGACTCTCTAGTCCTGGGTTCCTCATTTTGATGAGTAGGTGATCCTACACTTTCTTGATCTGCTTGCATGATCTGATTGCTCCTTTCTAACCTTGTGTGACCTTATCTAAAGAATTTCAAGCACTCCCAACTCTTATGACTAACATATTGATTGTATTTGAAACATTTACCAACAAAACCTCTTCCTCTTCCTTGATAACCACCTCTACCAAAAAATCTTCCTCCCTTGTTTTGATAGCTTCCTCTTTCTTGATTAACTAGCCCACTAGAACTACCAACCCCTTCATCTTGATGATTTTGCTGACCCCTACCAAATTGTGGTCCTCTTCCTCTAAAACCTCTTCCTCTATTTCTTCCTTGTTGATTTTGCTTCCTCACAAGCTTCTCTTCTGCCTTAATGACAAACTGATAGGCCTCCTCAAGAGTTTTTAGAGACACTAGACTTAGCTCATCTTGCAAATTGTATTTCAACCCATTCAGATATCTTGCTACCTTTTTCATATCCTCTTCACTATGGTCTGACTGAATCGCTAACATGTAGAACTCTTCCATATATTCTTTTACAGAAATATCCTTTCGCTTGAGATTTTGCGATATTTTGAACAAATTAGTTTGATAGTTTGGTGGAAGGAACTTCATCTTCAATTTGGCAACCATTTGATCCTAGGAAATGATCTTTTCCTTGTGTACCATAGAAAAATGGCCCCTTGTCATTTTCATGGCCTTTTAGGTCTTGTTTCATGGTGTTTGATCTATTTTGCTATGATTTTATAATATAACATGGCTTGAACATGAATATTTAGGTACTAAAATTCAAATAATGACATCTTATGAAGGTGTTGTGAAGTTTTGTAAGACATTTCTACATTCTTCTAGACTCTATTTGTTACAATTTACCTAAAAATCACCTTTTTACTGATCATTAAGTCCTATTTTGAAGTGTTGTAAATTCTTGTAACAAGATTTCATGCTTTTCTAAGCATAACTTCACTATTTATCCCTTTCTTATGACTTATTTGACCCCTTTATGCCCTCATATGCTTTAATTAAGTGTATTTTTTAATATAAGCTCGACAAACAACATTAAATACAACATAATTCCCGACACCTATTTTCAGGTCCTAAGTGGGACCCATTCACCATGGGTGGTGAATGAGTCCCCCTTGTCCCCAAATTCAAAATATTTTAAAATTTTCTTTCGAGTTTTTATTTAAAAAAACTTAATGTCGGCTAGTGATGAGGTATGAATAGGTTACTAAGGAACAAGATTGTATAAATAAGCAATTTTCACCTCATTTTACATCTCCTCACTCATTCAAGCATTCATTCACACATCTCAAGCATTCAAGCATCTTGCAACATCTTATCAAGCATTATTCAAGCACTTTGAAGCATCCATTGACATTACTTCATATTTGCATCATCAAGGGTTTGGTAAGTTGATAACATTTGCATGTTGTTAGTTTATCATTCTCTTTCATTTTATTATTTCATTAATGGTTTGATTACCAAAAGTGGGGTTTGACCAAGGGAAACCCCTATTTGCTAACCCTCAACTATTTTTCCCTTTGTACATGCGTGTTTGCAGACCTAGGTATGTATATTTAACAAGTATTTTGGTGTTGAAAAGTGGAGAACAAGTCAACTAGGTGCTTCAAGTCAACTCATTCATATTTCAAGCTTGGAGAATGTTTTCTGTCCGTTTCCTACAAAATTGACTTCGACAACCCAACAATCAGTGATTTCCAGATCTGGTGTTGCAGAGTTGTCTCTTGATTTTTTAGAATTTTGGGATAGGAATGATTCACCACCAGTGGTGAATGAGTCCCACCTTAGGACAAAAAATCTGAATTTTGTCAGATTCTAGATCCCGACAATCAGAAACTAGTTTCTGACACTTTTTCACTAGTAGCATGACTAATTCGCCACCCTGGGTGAATGAGTCCCACTGTGAAATTTTAGTAATTCCAGTCAGCATTCACAACATTCCAGAATCATCAAATCTTTCCCAGGTGCACTCTGTTTCATCCTATTTCTTTCTATTCTGCATTGTTTCATTATTTAGTTCATTGTTTGCATATCATAGTGTGTTTTCAGACATAGTTAAAATCTTAGTTTTGCATTCATATTCATTCATTTAGATCACTCAATTGCATTTAGCTTACATCATTTAGATTATACATCATACATTACATAATTTGAATGAACCCTTAGCATTTTTGGGCCCTATCTCTCTCCTTTTAGGTGAAAAACCCTAGAAGAGCTATAAAAGCTCTTAGGAACCAAAAATCAATGGTTCACTTTGTTTTTCTTTCATCTCTCAGACTGCATGAAATCCCACCACATTGCAGCATGTCCTTTAAGCCTTGTACAAGAAAATTTAACTTTTCTTTCTTTTGGAACTCCATATTCAAAATATTTGTCCAAATCATTGATCCAGTCAATGAGCTCTCCCCTATTTAATCTTCCAAAATATGTAGGAACCTCAATTATTGGTTTGGATCCCACATTCATAACAACTCTGATTAATCTTTCTTCCACTCCTTCTGGTTCTTCTCGAGCTTCATCATCAATTTGTGATTGCTCTTCTTCTTTGACTTCACTAACATCATCAATGATTGTTCCCCTTCGTTGTGCCTGCTCCATGGCATCCAACCTTGCTGATAGGTTCTGCAACATCTCTAGTACTCCTTCCTCATGGCCTCTTCAACCACCACCTTGAGCACCTCCTCTTCTCATATTTCTTAGTGGCATTCTTCCCACTTCCCAATCTCCCAGTCTCTTACTGCTCTGATACCAAAATAATGGCAACCCGTTTGCTAGCAGGCAAACTGAAACACTTCAAGTGATATGAACTTGCAATAAACAACAAAACTAATGTAGCAAAATGATGGATCAATCAATCAGGCTTATTCAAGGACAAGGTGACATAAACATAACAAACTCATTCCTCATTCAAGTGACAGGATTCAAAACTACAAAGCGATAATGAAAGTAAGTAGAGTCTTATTATTTTCTTGCTTCAAGAAGCCAACCACAAAATAGGAAGTCAGGGTTACATATGTAATGCACTAAGAATTTCTAATTATAGTGATTGCAAATAGTTTGGTTTGTTCCAAGCTCGATACATACTCTAATTGATCAGCTACAACTAGCTCTTCAAACCAGTGTTCTCCTTGCCAGTCGCTCTGCTCACCATTCCTTTCACCCTGTTTCTATTGTTCTTATTTTTCTACTGCCCTCTTCTTGGCTTGGGATTCTTCCACTACTACTGATTCCTCTTTCCATAGGCAGGAACTCCACACCAATTGTGTTGATCCTTCTCTACCCTAGAAAAAATCTCCACATCGTTGCTTCTTCTGTTGTTGTAAAAAACAATTTTCTCTCTCTCTCTCTCTACATAATTAGCTTCTTTCCAACAAAGTTGCTCCCTTCTTCACTGGAAATTTTTTTTCTCAAAAACTATGTGAATTAGTTACTTCCCATGTTGTGACTACCATCCCACTTCATGTGCAACAAGAAAGAAAGAAAACAAACTCTTGCTGCCACACAAAATCCAACCCATGTCATTGGGAAACAAGGTAAAAAGAAAATGAGGATCAAAACCAAAAATTACAAAACCAATCTAGACGATGCCCCTGCATCATGTATAAAGAGTGTTGTGAGGTCTTATAACTCTACTTTTAAAGAAAACGTAAACTCTAAATCAAATTTTTAATTAGTATTAAAATAGGAATGACACCGATTCTCAGAAGAATCCTTGGGGTGGATTAGTTGTACCTAGTGAGTAGGCTAGAAATTATGGGAGGGTACGAGATACTTGTTTATATTTATTTCTTGATTAGCAGGATCATCAAAATAGTATTATGGGAATACTTTGGTCTTTTAGTGAGTGAGTTGGGACTCTTCTAGTCCTAATTCGTCTAAGTCTTTGACCAAATTATAATTAGTATTACCTATCCTTATAAACACATAAGGTTGACTATGTTGTACATATCATATTGGATAGAGAATAGTCTAAATTGGATATGCTAATAATTTATTCATCCCCTATGAACACAATATCCCAATGGATAGAAGAGCCTAGATTTATAATGAATTTGAATGTCCCATATGGGAAAATATAGCTCAAATTGGCTATTTCTTGAGTATTTAGTTACGCCAAAAGAGTATGCATATCAACCTTTAAAAATAAGTTAAAAAAATAAATTATATCTAACTTCATCCTACTTTGTGATTGAGTTTTTAGATCTAGTAGGTCTCTACATTAACAATTGATTAATTGACATTAATACAAAATATAAGTATGAGAAAATAATTATACTAGTGGACACCCATATATGGGATAGTGCTAGCACACTAGACATAATACTCCTCTAAACTAGTAAAACATTGGTAGGACTTAACTTACACCTAAATTAAAATTCTCTAGATTTGATGGTGATGATCCAAGAAGGTGGTTGTACATAACAAAGTAGTAATTTGAAATCAATTAAAATCTCACAAATAATAAGCTCCCCATATATTTACTAAAATTGTAAATGAAGCTATCCAATGCTATCAATTCCTATAATAAATATAAGGTTTCCTCATATGGATTAAATTTAATGTGCACATACTCACATAATACGACGTGAGTGAGGATAAGTATTTCATAGGGGTATTACCTAAATTATAGAAAATTCATTTTTTTTTTTGAATAAAGGTGGCACAACCAAAAAATATTTTTATTGAATTAAAGAGTATTACATTTTGAAGAGAAGCTGAGGGATGAGACCTTGACCGCTCAAATAAAAATTGTCCCAAAGGAATAACCTTCACATACAAGCTTTAAACAACATGACTTAGAAGAAACAAAATTGTGCCCAGGGCACCATGTACAAAAAAGCTCATTAGCTTTGAAAGAGAAGAAAGAACAAAGCCCTGGGAGCACAGAAAGGATGAAGCACAAAACCCTTAATACACTGATATAATATGTGAACCAGGAGACAAAAGTAGAGGATGGTGAAACCTGAAGATACAAAGAGAACCATAGTGACTGAAGGATGGGAGCCCACAATAACCTCCAAGGAAGATAAATAACCAAGGAGCTTCCAACCGCAAAACTAAACAAAATTTTGACCACAGAGTTAGCATAAAACCATCTAAGAAAGAAGAAGCCAAGAGATAAAAATAAAAAATCACTATGCCAGCAAAACCAAAAAGAACCAGATGAGTGAAGTGGCCTTCTCAAGTGGAGATTTCTTTAGAGGATGCAATATCTGCAGGAGGCAGAAAGTGAGGTTCCTTGTGTAGCTCAACAAGAGCATGTCTGATGAGGAGGAAAACTGCATTGTACAGTTCTTGAATAGGGTCGCATATGGAGTTTCCATAGCATAACCTGAGGCTCATGAGTCTTGCATTAAATTAATGAGGGAATTCATAAATTAAACCATGTGCCATAACACAAATAAGCCTAGAAAGGCGTCTATTAGTTAAAACATGTTGTTTACAAATGATTCCTCCAACCAGATTTGAATCTTGTAGTATATC
>VDFB02002866.1:0-26510 GCA_007258455.2 Sequoia sempervirens | reverse complement strand
GATTGCATATCTTGCTTTTTCATTTTCCTCATGGGTAGAAATATCATCCGTAGAAGAAGGACCACTTGCCAGCTCAACATACTTTGTCTCAATAGCTTTCCGAGTCTTGTAACCAAGACAGATCAGGTAACCTCTCATCTGCACTTTCCAAGCATTGTAGTTAGCTCCATCAAGCATAGGGATTGCCAATTTGTGTGCCATCAGATCTACCTCAAGCGGTTAAGCTCTTCTCCTAGGAACCAAAGCTCTGATACCAATTGTTGAAAAGCGCAAAACAACTGAGAGGGGGGGTGAATTAGTTGTCACCAAACTCAATCACAAATTTCAAACACTTATCAATCTTCACAACCACTTTATTTTGTTATTAAGTGTGAATATGAAATGCAAATGACAGAAAGAAAAATCAACACAATGAACACTAGATTTACGTGGAAAACCCCATGAGGGAAAAACCATGGTGAGGATTAAATCACAATATAAAGTAATTGCACAACTGATTACAAAGAGGCTCACTGCCCAAATAGGACTCACTGTCCAGATATAAGGCTCACTTCCTACAGATAGGACTCACTGCCTAAAAGGGAGGCTCACTACCTACAGATACAAAGTATAATAGAAAAATCCACCACAACAAGTTACACACATCCATAGCCTAGATTAGAAGATTGCAGAAACCCTCAGCTCATTGCTTTTAGGAATCTAACACATTAAAGTACTGTTGCCTCAATTCACTTTTGCACACTCAACTTCTCACACTTGTGGCATTCTTCAATACTTGATTCAATCCTCACATCTTGAATTGTATAAATACCTTCTTCAACCTTAGAAAATTTCTCCAAGGTTGGCTACACACGCTTCATTTTACAAATTTAAAATAGGTCGGCAACTCAACATTCCCGTGGTGGAAGAGAATGAGAGTGAACTAAAAAAATGCTTAACCAAGACCCAAAGCAACGTCTCAGATTAATCACACGCTTCCTCAATTGATACTTATCCTTCACATGAAGTGTAAACACCAGGTTGGCCAAACCTAATGAAAACACAAATGAAATTTGAAGTACATGCTTCCCAAATAAGAAGATAACATGTGGAACACATAACACTCTTCAATATACACTGAACACATCAAAAATACCTTCAGATTCATTCGCATCAGCTGCAACAATCTTCATACTCAGAACACTCTCCATCAGTCTATCCAGACTGCACAAACACACACATGAGCTCTGGAACTCGCCTTTCAGAGCACCAATACATGAAAATCTTTGCCAAAAAACATATACCATCAACTTAAGCCTTCTACCAGATCCACAAGACTAGAATCAAACCAACAGAGGACTGCGGAGTAGAAACATTTCTCCCAGTCCATAGACAAACAACTCTGCCAAATTGGTTCACACACCGGTGAACACAATTTTCACTCTTCAACAAACCAGAAGCTACAAACCGGGATATATCACCCAATGATGCCCATAAATAACACTTCAGATCCACACAAGCATAGGATCAACATAGAATAAATACAAAGTACAAACTGGAGCACATTCTGAACACATACTCAATTTTGACCTCACTATTTCTTATTGTCAGCACACCTACAACACCATAGAGATAGCTCCATGTACTCACATCTCTATTGCATCTCAACTATACATGCACAACCTACAACAATTTGTACTGTGTTGACATCAATGACAACACCACCAACCTTACCCATACTTGCAACATCTTCCCTTCCAAGTGAGCTGTGAGATCTTTCAAGAAGAGACAATGCAATGACCGAGGTCTAGGTACATTATGGCCTTTGGCATTTTGGATGATATTTTTTTGCTTTTTTCGGTCTAGTTTGGCTTGCCTTTGGCATTGGGGAAGGGTTGTAGACAGGATGGTACTATGTGATAATCCCTTTCTGATTCTTAGTATCCTCCTAAGGAGGTTTTTCTAGAATTTTGTGGATGGGAGGTGGGGAATCATCATCTTAATCTTTTTTGGCGATATTCTGATGATTTGTTGGACATGAAATATATGACATGGTTGTGTCTTGGTTTTGTCTTCCTAAGGCACTAGTTGTACCGGGATGATATGGGGAGTTTTGATTGGGTTTCTTGGGTAGGGGTGTTTGTTTGATGCTTGGAATTCTTGCCTTGGTTGTTTGGTTACTTTCTATAAAGGCTTGGAGTGGTTTGTTTCTTTTGCACCAAAATTTATGGAGGCAATTTAAAGAGTGGTTTGTCATTGTTGTGCGGACGGGCAGGCGGGTTCTGGGATTGAGATGAGTGAAACACAAATCTCTTATCTTTTCCAACCGATGTCTGTAAAGGAGAAAGAGGCCATACACAAGGTGGTGGGTGATGACTTTTGGGTGGGTGGACACACTCATGACGAGCTTGTTTTGGAGAAGTTCTTCTACAACTACATCCAAGTGGTGGGTGCTAGACTTTGGGGTATCAGGGCGACCGAGCACTATGCGCGTCATGATCTATCTAATGTGGTCATGACTACCATTGACAGTGTGGCGGTTGAGCTGGAGCATGGCCTGGCGCTGGGTATCTTGAACTTGAATGGGGATAGAAAGAAGACCAAGTTGCACAGGGCCTGTAATTTGTTTAAGCATGGAGTAGAAAGCAAATATAATGTTGAGGCTTTCATTAAATTTTTGGATGAGAACCCAAATCTGATTGAGAAAAATGTAATAGCTAGGATGGCGAATGTTGTTGAGGGTGTGGGCTACCTCTATCATTGATGGTTTTGTCCCTACCCATGAATGTGAAGTGCACAAAGATGTACCAAGAGGGGGGGAGTGAATCGCTATATCAACAAACTTTCACCCTCTCAACTTTTACCAACTTCAAACTCTAACACAATATCAACCATGCAAGAATATAACAATATGAACAAGTTGACACCAATATTTTATGTTGAAACCCTTATGGGAGAAAACCATGCTACAAATTATGTATTTTATAATAAAATAGGTTTTACAATGAATGTAGGCACTAACCTACTTGAATCACCAACTTTCACAATTTAGTTGGCACCAACCCACAAGAGCACCAACACCTATCTCAGATTTAGTAGGCACCAACCTACAAGGTGCACCAACTCCTAAAGTTTGTAGGCACCAAACCCCACTTGCCAAGCACCAACTTAGCAAAAGATGATAACTTCAAGAACAATGTTCCACCTTCAATGTTGCTTCTTCAATGGACGATGGACAATTTTGCTCAAATATCTCCTTCAAATCTGATCCAACATATGCACAACTTCTTTTCTCAAATCTGATTACAATTATGCTTAATTTCTTTTTTCAAATCTGATCCAAACTATGCTTCACAATTCCTTCATGAAATTTGCAATATACTCCTTTCCTTCTTTGCTACAATTCTTTTCTTGAATATGTTGTAAGTTGATCATAAAATTTCCACACAAATCTGTTCACAAATCTGACTTTGAATGATGCAAGATTTTTTTAACAAATTTGATCACTTACATGGCAAAAATCTCCTTCAAATCTAGTCATAAATAACATACTCTATTATTTCACAATTTTGATCACAAATAACGTGCTTTCTTCTGCTACAAGTCTACTTGTACTCTTCTCTATATATCTGCCATAAACCCCTCTTCAATTTCTACATAAACTTCTTTATATTTGCATGAACTCTTCTCACAAATTTGCTATTGACTCTTCTCTTAATTTTGCATTTACAATGATCTTCTTCTTACATTTCGTATGCAGATCTGTAGGTGTAGATATGATATTTTTCTTTAATCCTCACACACACCCTTGCACATATGATCTGAACTTCATATGTATATGTTGATCAACCTTTGCAACCTTTGGTGAAAGGACACATCAAAAGAAAAATTATTCTTGCATCCTTTAGAAAATGTAGTTTGTATCTAAACATAAATCACACTCATTCATTTTAATCTGATTTTACAATAGCAAATCGTACCACTTCATAAACAATATTACTTCATAAATTGCACCCAAAGCTTCTTATATATAACTTTGTATTTAATGATAATTATTTTCTTTATTTGATCGCACCATTTCATCAATCATTGGATTTTTCCTTTTTAATGAATCCTTTAAGGGATCGCTCCTCTTCACTTTTAAACATTATTGAGTTTCCTTTTAAAAAGATAATCACAACTCTCCATTAATTTATTTTGCTTTGATAAATCTTCATCTTTAGAATGAGTCACACCTATCCATTAAATGAGATCGCACCTTTTTGTTCGTTTTAGTTACCTTGCTTTTGGTGATGAAAGCATGCCATTTTAATGAGTTGCATCCTTTGCAAATAAATCGTGCCTTTTATGAAGTTGATGTGAATGTGTTTTGTCTTTAAATGATTTTGTTTTATTTTATTAAATCTGAAATCACATCACCTCATAAAGTCGTGCTTCTTCAAACATTAGCAATCTGTTCATGTTACATTATCACTTGTTTAGTAACATTATCGTATCTCCCTTCATAATCACATTTCTTCATGATTAATTAATTTGAAATTGAAATAAGTCAAATCACACAATTAAAAGATCACATCATTTCATTAGTATGGAATGAATGTAATTGCTCTTAAAATTGAGATTTATATTCTAATCAACATTTGTTATTATTTAATAAATTATCCCTGGCGCCGCCTTTTTAGTCTGTGTCAATTTTGTCTTTCCTTGCCAATGTAAGCTTAAGACTCTTCACATCAACATTGATGTCTTCAATGTCTTATTAGCATTTCAAACTTGATTTCTTTGTTCTTTCATATTCGCATACTTGTATATCTTGTTCATTATCTTATTGTCCTCAACATTCTGATTCATAATCTTGACTCACCGATGTTGCCTCTTCTTTTAGACTTGATCAGAAATATCTTCTTCCATTTGGATCTGGATATTTATACTGTTCATACTTTCTTTTATATATGTTTGTACGAGCATTGAATGTTCTTTATATATATTCATTTACTTCATTTGTTTGATTGCTCCATATTTCATATCTTCATTTGTATGCCTTTGAATGCTTCTTTGATATTATCACTTTCTCTTGTGTTATCATTAGCAAGCGGATCTACAATTTGTGATGGTGCAATTATTTAAGGTTTAACTCTATCAAGTCTATGCCTGGTTGATGGAATAGACTCTCAAATGATCCAGAGCTTGCTCATATGTATATGTGTTTTGGGGAATGGATATTGAAGCCCATTCTTCTCTTGTCTTTGTTGTTGCGCGTTTCTCTTCTTCCATGAGTTTGCTACAATTGACTCCAATTTTCTCATAAACTCCCTTTGACATCAATGACAATATCCAACAATCTTCTCATTCCTTCTTTGACATTAATGATAGGAAACTTGTCTTTGTACCTTGACATCAATGACAATATTTCCAACACAATGTATCTTTCTTTTCATGCAATATAGGGAGCTACCCCCTTAGGTAGCACTTACAAAAAAAAACTTTATTAAAATATTAATAAAGATTCTTTAAAAAAAAAACGTTATTAAAAACTTAACAAAGAAAATTTATTTTTATATTAAAAAGTTATTAAAGAAAATCTTCTAAAAGTTTCATTTATTAAAAAATTAATTTAAAATTAAAGAACTTTAAAAAAATTTTTAATTTAAAAAACTTTACAAAAAATCATTATAAAAAAAAGCTTTATTAAATTTTTTTTTTTTAAATGTTGGCGGGGCTGATAAGTGACAGGGACTGCTACACATGTACCTTGTTGGGTACCTTGCATACCCATAGGTACCTTGTTGGGTACCCTATGTACCTGCATGTTTGTTATTATTTTTTAATTAAAAAAAGCTGTGGATTTTTTAAATTTTTTTAAATTTTTTGATTTAAAAACTTTAATAATATATAAAAAAATTATGCTTCATTTAAAAATTTTGATTTTGATTTTTCTAAAATTAAATTTTAAAAAATGTAGAAATATATATATATATAATTTTTAAGAAAATATATATAGGCCGTATGACTTGCTATTTTTTTCCCTCTGTGAACAACTTGTCAAAAATCGACAATTTGACGATCAATCTAAGGGTTCTTGGGCCTTTTGAGCATGATGATAGGATCAATTTTGACCCAAAATGCTCCAAAAATATGGCTACTTTCTCGATCTAGCAACTAACACCCAACTTCAAACCCTTGCAGATTTGGCCTCCAATGTCCAACTAGGACAAAACAAAAGGCAAATCTAACTTTCTTGAACACTTTGGATGCAATTGTGAACCTAGATCTAATGCAACAAACTCCCAAAATATACTTGCAATACAAAGCCAAAAAAAGGAACCCCTAGAATCAGGTATTTCCATCACACCTTTTTGATTCTCCAAGTATTCCAAAGATGCAAGAGAAAAGCATACTTAATGCTTCAAGAAAATACAAGATTTATAGTCAAGATCTCCTAAAAGACTAACCAAAGGCATTCATCTTGCTCTTATACCATGTAAGATTTGGCTATGGAGATAGCCACCCAAAATCTAAAGGCCTATGGAAAACACAAAATAGTTAGAAGATCAATATGACAAGAATAAATTGTATTCCTATCAATGAATGCAAAACGAATCAATGTAGTTGGTTATACAATGTGTGAGAGCACCTTTGTTATATAGGCATGGTAAGACATAAGATGTCATAAGATTATGACAAATGTCTTAATCTTATGATATGAGACAACTTATCATAACTACCTAGGAAAAGATAAAATCTAGACATGACAACTAAATCTTCTATAGAGAATCTTAGAACCTAAGTAAACTTAACATGTGAATATGTCCCCTAAGCCCCTAGTAAGTGAATTAACTAGGTACAAGACATTTATTCACACCAACACCCCCCTACAAGACATTTTTTCATCTATATATAGCATAGATGCTTATGGCTTAAGTACGTTGGATGGTCAACCTCTTAAATAACCTATCAACACCATTCATAACTACCTAGGAAAAGATAAAATCTAGACATAAGAACTAAGTCTTCTAGACAGAATCTTAGGACCTAAGTAAACTTGACATGTGAATATGTCCCTTAAGTCCTTAGTAAGTGAATTAACTAGGTACAAAACATTTATTCACACCACCAATTAAAAAGGTGACTAAGATGAAAAATCCAAGGGGAAATCGTGCTAGTAATATAGGTGAACAATAAAGTTACATTTTTAATATGGCATTAATATCAAGCAATGACAATTCAAGTGGTAGAATGGTCTTAAATTCATGACTAGCATGTCAACAAATGCAACTAATTGAAATCTCACCCTTTGAAGGGTTGAACGAGTCCAAAACCTCAATTCAAGTAGAGGCATTATTTTTTAAGTACATAGATGAAAGCACACAACCAAATAGATAGTTAAATCAACAAGTAGAGGCATTATTTTAAAGTGGCAATGTGTTGGTAAATGAATTGGCACCAAGGTGGAAAAGCCAAGGGGAAATCACACTAGTAAGATAGAACAATGAAGTTACACTTTTAATGTGGCATTAACATCAAGCAATGCCAATTCATTTGGTAGAATGGTCTTAAATGCATGACTAGTATGTTAGAAATGCAACTAAGTGAAAATCTTACCTCTTGAAGGGTTGCACTAGTCCAAAAATTCAATTCAAGTGGCTAACATCATATGAAACCACCCATAGCCAAAGAGATGGTTAAATCAACAAGTAGAGGCATAATTATTAAGTGGCAATGTGTTGACAAAGAATTGGTACTTGTTAATTATCAACATTTTTTAGTGTAAAAAATCTTCAAAACAATGAATCTGCCTTATTGAAAGTCAAAATTGAAAATTATGTTAAAATTGTACACTATACAATTTTGCATTTGAGGGATTTTTGGGGGGTTTCAAAAAATGCATAAAAGAAATGCTTTAAAACTGGAAAACAAAATGAAAGTATAGATTCCATTGAATAGAATAATGCATAGTTTAAGTAACCAACACCAATTGTTAGTAAATTTTGTATGGGATAGGGGCTGCTTATAAATTAACACCAAAAAAAGCTTTTATTTATTTTGAAAAATAACTTCTTTTATTTTGAGTTACATTTTGATTTCTCTCTTAAAAATTTACTTGCCTATCTTTTTTTAAAATAAAAAACATTGCATTTGATATAGAACTACTCACTCCTAAAAACAAATGATGAAAATACAATTAAAACAATTGTAAAATAAGTAGTCTACATGCAGTCTTCAACTAGATGATTGAATTTAAAAAATAAAACTAAAATTTAAGAGAATAAATCAAGAGATCATTCCTACTAAAAATAGCTCCTAGAAGCTTCACAAAACCCTACTCCAAATTTTTTAGCTTATCCTAAAACTAATTTTCTTAAAAACAACAAACATAATTGCCTATTATTAGTTGTGCCAAAATGCCAACAAAATGTATAATGTATCGAAATGTCTTGAACAACAATTGTCTATCATCTTTGTCAACAATTGAAATATATTCATCAAACATTAGTAATTCAACTTGATTAACTTCTTCTAAGTTTGTCAACATTAGTTAACTGCATCAACATTTTGTTGTTTGACATTATAATTTTCTACACCAAAAAATGTTCTTAAAGAAGTATGAAGATAGAAACTAGTGATTATGTTTGTAGATTGCAAATGAATATTTTAGTAAGGTAAACCATTACATTTAGCATAATGTATGTAAGTATAAAGAAAAGATACAAATTTGATACAAAGTCCAAATATGAAACTTTATTTATTTTATGAATATGATCTTTCCACAGTCCATGATTGTTTGATAAGAATTTTCTAGATGAAATTGTTCTATTTATTTTCTCAAACTATAGAAGTCCAAAGCCTTAGTTCCTTCTCGTAGAAAATTTGCAAAATAGCCAAACATATAAATAAAATATGGCCTATAAACTATTGTGCTAATAAAATTGTAAACATTACACCTCAGCCTAAATTTGACTTGCATTCACTCTTGATTAGTTTTCAAACAAGAATCTTTGTCACAAGAAACGTCTTCAACTTCAATTATCGTTTCATAAAGATGCTTATGATATTCTTGAAAAAAGTATTCAAGACTTGTTTTTCGTTTATATGCAAGATCATCTCCTCATTCTACAAAACCACTCCAGGTTCAAATGCTAACCTATTTTCAACTAGGGTTAAATTCATTAGAGATATTTTTGGTTCTTGATTTTTAACTTGGGCAAACATATTACAAAAGGTTTTGTAGTCAATAGTGAGTGGGAAATAAATACTTACTTTATGCTTGCTTGATAGTAATTTCTGCACTTCAATGATTCTTTTGCATAGCTCTAGCAATACCAACTTATCTCTAACATATTTTAGCAGCTTATAAGGACAGCTTGTGAAAATGCCAATCCTGATAAACTTAAATCCTAGAAGTTGAATAAATCAATTGTCCCATTGGACTATTGCTTGTAGTTAGCATAAAATTGCTATGTGATTTCTTGTTGAGTTGTTTGTGTCCTACTATGTATTATTTTCTTGTTAGCTTGTGGGTAGTTGTTAGGAGGCAAATATATTTAGTTTTGACAATTGTTTTTTTCCATATGACTTTGAGGTTCTTTAAATTTTGGTTGGTTAGTATTGTCTCGTATTTGGTTTATTTGGTTTAAAATTGTTTGATTGATGCTTGGGGACTATTTGTTGCATTAAAATAAATTATTAGGTCAAAAAAGACACTTTGTGAATTAATATAAATATATTTATTAAAGGCCATGGTATATGATAAATTATGAACTTAATGAAATAATGTAACAAATTAAATGTGACACGAATATTTAAAATAAAATATCAATGATAGTGGAAATAATAAAGAATACTATGATGAAGAAAATTAATTTGTCAGTCAAGATCTAAATTTAGACCATCGCTTGTAACGATTTTGTAACCGTTCAACAGGGGGGGTAAATGTAATCCATATGTGAAGATTCCCAGTAACAAAAAATAAATTGGGTTTTCATCGAGGCACCCTCTAATAGATAAAAATAATCATTAAACTGGTTATGAGTGAAAGTAACTTTCTCTATTTTGGGCTGCATTTCTCAGGTTGATAGGGTTTCGTGGTGGGGTGTTACACATGGTATTAGAGCATAGGTTCATACACTGGGCACTTTGGATACATATGGGCCCATTACGTTGACCTAGTTGTTTCTACTCTTGAGTTTATGTCTTCCCCTTTTGGTCATCCTCACTTGGCAACCTTAAACTTATCCTTTGGTGGTGTTTGGACCCAATGGTGCAACAAACTGGTAGAAAGGATAGGCCCCTCAGTGTAGTGCGCAATGCACCGATATTCTTCCTACTGGGGATGCATTATGGACCCTTGTGTAGCTTTGTGATGTGTTTCCCGGTAATGTGAAATTGTGTGTATGTGAAGAATGTGTGTTAAATCTAGAATTTTGTGCTTGTGAAGTGACAAATTGTGTTTTCTGTTTCTGAAAAGGCGTAAAATCATCATCTTGTGTCGCATATGTTATGAGATTTACTGTTGTAACAAGAATAAAGTGGAATGTCTTGCATGTAAATGATGAATATTTAATGAAAAATGTGTGCTTTGTGTGCATACTTATGTTGCGTTTTGTAGAAGTGTAGCATGAAGATTTGATGATAGATATGTAGTGGATGATTTACAAGTGATTTAATTATTGAGTGTTGTCTTCGGATGTGTCTTGGTGAAAGGGATAGTGTCACATTACTCATTCGTGGGCACCTTGCTACACTGCAATTTCCTTTCACAGTGTGTTTGATTGATTGATTAGAAATATGTTGTTCGACCGTTTTGTTTAATGCGGGTTGTAGGTACCAGACATCAACTCCACCTGAATTGTTAGGTCTAAGCATGCCTTGAACCCAATGGAATTTTTTGATTCAGAGATAACATAAGATCCCCTACCCTAGCCATCATCCTTGAAGAGGATGAGTATCCGGGTCAGAATCTGTCTGTTTGGTAGTCAATCCGTATCGTTTGAAGTTCTGCTTTTATCTTGGTTGGTGGTCAGGTAATTGTTTGACATTTGATTTTCCTGATTATTTGATGTTGTTTGTATTTATGTTAAAAGGTGAATGTGGTATTATGTGTGTATGTTTTATTCTAACATCGTGACTTCTAGGAGTAAGTCGAATCTTAGGGGAGAGGATGTAGTGCCCCTCCATGATTCTCACTGTTAGTAATGCCAGTTTGGTTGGTTAGTATTGTCAGTATTGTCTAGCATTTGGTTTATTCAGTTTAAAATTGTTTGATTGATGCTTGGGGACTATTTGTTGCATTAAAATAAATTATTAGGTCAAAAAGGACACTTTGTTGATTAATATAAATATATTTATTAAAGGCCATTATATATGATAAATTATGAATTTAATGAAATAATATAACAAATTAAATATGACACGAATATTAAAAATAAAATATCAATGATAGTGGAAATAATAAAGAATACTATGATAAATAAATTAATTTGTCAGTCAAGATCTAAATTTAGGCCATCGCTTGTAATGGTTTTGTAACTGCTCAGCAAGGGGGGGTAAATGTAATCCATATGTGAAGATTCTCGATAATGAAAAATAAATTGGATTTTCGTCAAGACACTCTCTAATAGTTAAAAATAATCATTAAACCGGTTATGAGTGAGAATAACTTTCTCTGTTTTGGGCTGCATTTCTTAGGTTTTTAGGGTTTCTCCTCGCGAATGGAGGTATTAATCATCTAACAGACGGTGGGGGCGAGCATGGAGGTCTTTCTTGTACCAGTCTGAGCCTGTGCAATGACGTCGTGACCACTAATGATGGGCATGACGACTGTCTGTTGAATGGTGGAGGGCTTCTCAAAGCTATATTGATATATCCCGTGAAGGAGATTGTCGCGGATGCCCACCCGGTCGAAGCTTGGAAGGGGGCCAAGAAATTTAAGAAAAAAGGCAACAAATCTATCGTGCCACCAACTCGTATGAAGGATTATTAGTAGGTTCGAGGTATGGACTATTGTTTTCATCTTTAGCTTTGCTTGCATAATACAAGAGTTAAATTTCTCCTCATTCTATATTTTGTTGAACCTCTAGAGTAGTCGCTCTATGTAAGAACGATCTGATCTGTTGTACTTATTCTTAGAAATTTTATTGTGTCGCATTTTGGTGAGGACTGAAGCATGCAATAGAGCCAGAATGCTCCCCTCTTTCTTTCTACCTCATCAATAGTGTTGGCTTTTATTGTTTCCCTTCTTGTTGATTTGAGACCCCTTTTCACAATCATTAAATCGGCTGCATTTCTCAAGTTGATAGGGTTTGTTGATCTTATCCTTTTCTTAAGATCTCCATGCTTGATTTGGTTGAGAGATGTGTTTATAAGACAGTAAAATGATTCTACAATAGTTTCTTGATCCTTCTACATTTCTTTAGTAAGAACTGAGTTACAATAAGCTGGGCACAAAAAATGAACCGTTGGGTCAAGCCCACCAAACTCTTCATGTTTCTAATCCTTTCCTTCAAAACGTATTCACTCCAGTAGAGAAATCATATAACTCTCATATTTCCAAATCTTGGATATAATGAAAGCCCATTCCTCCCTCAAATCTTCAAAGCCACATTCATGTGGAATCCACTTTGCTGTGGGGCACGCATGCTGGGTTTTGAAGCTCAACCATTGCAGTGATAAACGCCTCAACATATTAGTAGACTGCAAGTGATTTGACTAAAGGTTTAGGTGCAACTTTAGGTTAGAGGGAGAGAACATTGGGTCTGACCTGAAGCTGTAATACAGTTACATGGTGAGCACATACTATAAGTTCAATTGAATACTACAGGTGCTCTAATGATTATACATTGAGGTAAGCCTGGGCCTGTAAGATAGTCCTATGATGTACGCGTTGCACACATATATTGAGGTTCACCAATGGCTACTTCATGGTAGTAAGATGCCATGAGTGCGGGTACTGATTCCTTGGCTTATGAGGTACTCTATTCTCTTTACTAATTTTTCCTTATCTGATTGAGAATTATGTTCTTGAATGCTAAAGGATGTCTACCGATAAACGTTCTGTAGTTTTAGGGTTAAATGCAATAAAAATCCTTTGGAATGTTCCATGTAGAGAACAATTGTATGCTATTAATATGTTTTTATTCTAAAGTTCGTGTCCTGTTATGGCCAATAAAACTACTCGTTTTGGTTTGTCAGTTTACTTAATATCATTGGATATTTGTCTTCTAAATACGTAATTTAAATTTGTTCATCTATCTACAATTTCTGTGATTGATCATCTATTTACCATTTCCATGATTTGATTATCCATCTACCATTTCCATGATTAGATCAGCATGGTTAGGGCCTTGTGGAATGTCAGTATGGACTTCTATGCATACTCTTTTCCTCTTTTGTCTAATACTAGTGGAGACATTCAATACCAAATCAGAGCTACTCTTTGGGCTTGCTTGTTTGGTCCTTGTCTAGCAGTATCTTAGCAATTTTATAGTAGAGAGTGTTGTCTCGTAATCTACATCTTGCTTTGAACTAATTTTCTTTAAGTACTTTAATAATGTGTTGGCATTCCTTATTGTGTGTCTCTTATTTCATGATTCTTGATAGGAAGATAATCATTAACATTCATATTATTCGTATAGTTCTTATAGAAAATAGAATGAAAGAACTAAGGATAGTGTTAACAAACATCATTCTAATTCTCTTATGACGTATTGGTTGCCTACAAGAGATGACTACCTAATAAGCCATTAATCAAATTAGGTTGGCTTAATTGATGATTGAGAATATGGAAGGGATTAAATCTTGACGAAAGTAATTAGGTTAATAAACAAACTATTTCTATAATTTGTTAAATCATTTCTTAAAATTTTAATATAAGAGAAATAGTTATCTTTAACAATTTGAATAGTAATGTTTAGTGGAAATTATGAAATCTACTAAAGAAAGAAAGACTCACTATGTATATAAGAGATTTATTTTTTGTTTAGTATTAATTAATTTGACATTCTTATCAAATGTGAATAGGTAGTTCCATGCCTTCCTTAAAAAGTAATCTAAGTAGACATTAGGGTTTAAGTTTATAATTTGTATCCTTTAATGAAAAGATAGTTTCTTTATGTATTTAAAATGTACATTTTTAACTTATTAGATTTAGATTTGTACCAATGTTTTATCTAGTAATTCTACTTGAAATTCTTAACTGTTAAATTGATATGTATCACTTCATGAGTTGCAAATATCTTCATGGCCTTGATTAATTGATTGTTTATGACTTGCTTAAGTGTTTGTATTTGCTTGATCAATTTCTCATATTGCATATGTGTTGGATTGATGAAATTTAGGTGCTTTTGGGTTATTGATTAAATTGAAGTCCTGTGTGTAAGGTGGATATTGGGAGTCTTCCAGAGGCTTGGAAAATTATGTTATTGGTTGAATTGTTGTGTTGATCCTTGAAATGGTTGCTATTTTACTTGCAATTTGTTGTTATGGGTCTTTAGCCATGCACTCTTTATTTGTATTACAATTGTGTATTGAGAGCGAGATGGTCCATGCTTTGCTCGGGATATGTGCTTTTTTAGTTTTCATTTTATGTGCATGATGGCTTTACCTTGTTGGTTTTAATGGGTCTTCTATCTGCTAGTAGGGGGAGTGGCTCTCAATGGGGGCCAACACACAAAGTGGTGTCCAGGATAGCCTATGTGGGAGTTTCTTAACTAAGTGATAACCTAATTAATAAACTAGGGAGTTGGGTAAAATTTAACATTAATCAAGATAAGTGGATGTCTCACCCATGTGCATGTAGTGCTCGTTTAGGCTAAGGATGAGTTGAGAAAGTATGGTTGGCAAGACCAACTTCCTTATCCTCACGAAAGGAAGATTAGTTCCACATGTGTCACCCTATGGGGCTGGCGCCTAGTGAGAGGCTGTTAGGATAACCATAGATGGGGACCAACGTCTAGTGAGAGACTGTTAGGATAACCCATGCTAGGATCATACGATGACACTCTTCTCTCTACAGACTAGTATTCCCTTGTTTTGTGATGTCCTCTAGAAGCAACGTATGATCTTATGTGTTGTTAAGTTGTTGTAGTTTCAGTTGTCCTCTATTTAGCCTTGTTATGACAGTTTGTGGTCACCTTGTTTGTTGTTGTTATGGGACCTTGTGTTATCTCCTAACACGGGGGGTGGAACTTTGGGTTCCACATGGTTGGGTGGATTGTGCCTTATACTCCATTGGGTTTCTCTGTTGTTGATCGTTTGTGTGGCAAATAGTCTTAGTGATGTGGACTTCTACACTTGTTCCAGTTTGAGTGATACACCTTACATGTACTTGTGTTGAATTGAATCAATTGTATCATATATTATAACTTTGATGTATAATTCCCCCCAATTGATCTTGAGGAAGAAATGATGTAATGTTGTAATTCATTGTTGAACTCTCTCTTGTAATGGGTGATGTTAATGATGTACCTTTTTTATGTTAGTTAATGAAATTGATTTTGAATGGTATCTATTGATGACATGTTATGGTCATTTCATATTGGTTGATCATTTAATGTGATGGTTTAAATGAAATTCATATTGTTTAAAGATGGAATTTGATAATACTTGCTAGTTTAGCTAATGGGATTCTAGTAGCATAGTCATGGAACCTTAGAGGACTTAGGTTTAGGATACAAGTTATTGTTTCTTCTACAATCTTTAATATGTTGCTCTTTAAAAAAAATTGTTTCATTTTTTTGTGTTGTAGCGTGTTGTCCTCTAGGGTTTCGTGGCGAGGCATTACAAGTTTAATCTTTCTAGATGCTTTCTAGTGTAATTTTGTGCAAGCAATACTTTGAATGAATAATGCAATAATTGGTATTAGTCTACAATTTTCTTTTATAATTTAGTTATTTTTATTATTCACAATTGTTAGGAGGTAGATATTAGTAGTTTTTGATGGTTTTATTTTTCTTGACAACAATTAGGTTCTTTAAATAGTTCGTATAGTTAGGGAAAGTGGTTTGATCTTTCTTGATGTTCCCTGCTCTAATTTTGCACAAGAAATACTTTGAATGAATAAAGCAATCATTGGTATTAGTCTACAATTTCTTGACATAGTTATGTTAATTTTGTTTACTTTGCAATAGATAGTGTTATTATGTGATAGTAAACACTTTTGTTTGTTGCATCCAATGGAGTACATTTATTGAATTAATTATCCATTATTCTTATGGTATAGAAGATAAATGCACCATTTACCAGTCTAAAGTGTTTCTTTCTTTTTACTACTAATTGCAGATAACAATCATAAAATTTCATGTAGCTTGCTCGTAGATCATGCATGTTTCCAATTCTTTCTAATCCGGGGAACATTGTTCTCTTGGCCAATGAGTACACCAAATATGAATAATTTTAGAAACACTCCCATGAGATTTTTCATATTATAGAAGATAGATTCCCTATTTATATAATACCACTTGCAACAATAACATTAATCACAAGAGTTATTTTGCTTGTTTTGTTCATTCTTGTATGCAACTCTTTTTTAAAATGACATGAAATTAATTAGGCTTAGAGACTTGTGTGAGTTCAGAAGTGATCTTGGAAACATAGGGGCTCCCTCAAATTCATACTTCATTTTCTCAAATTGGGCTCAAGTCATAAGAAACCAGTGAAAGCTTTTAAATATGAGCTAAGGAAGGTTTTTTCAGTGTTTAAAAATAACTTGGAAGTTTGATGGAGTTTTGGAGTTTATAAACCAAATTTAATAGGTAAGGTAAATGAACATTGAAACACAAAAACTAGAAGCCTAAAAAGGGGGCAGGAATTTGGCCTTTTAAGATTCAAATCACTTTTGCTAATTTTGATAAGGGATATGCATTGAGTTTGGAAAACTCAAAAAATATACAAACTAGTGACAACTAAGATCTAGGTTAGATCAAAGTACTAATAAAAATCAAGTAGATTGTAGGTGAATATGAAGACCAAATGAAAATGTGGAGGCTTTAAGTGTAGAAGAACTAGGTTAAGGTTTCATCAACATAAATTCCAAAGGAATGAAAAGGTACAATGCTTAAATGAAAGAAAAATGAATCAAAGGAAAACACTAGATATAATATTGTCTTGTTAGATGAACAAAATGAGGGTTTGATAAGAAAAGTACCTTGAATTTTTATATAAAGAAATAATTTATAGGGAAACTAGAATAATTGCTCGAAAACCCTAATCGAAGGTAAAATGAAATATTTTCTATAATTCAATTGCTTATGTAGAAAATGCTGGTTTATGAATTGGTAATGACTTTGCATAGTTTTAAGAGTGCTCAGATTTGTGGAATACAACTCAATTAGTTGGGGAAACACTAGTATGTTTGAAATATGCAAAATGAAGTGCCTCCATCAGCTTATAAAGTATTTTATTCATATGTGTGAAATAAGTGTGTTTGGTTGTAGCTTCACCATCAAATTTTGGGGACTTGAGAGCACAATTGCAATATTGCTAGTAGATATAGATGAAAAATTCACATGTTTGAAGTATTACCATTTTTTTTGGTTTTTGAATTCAGTGGCATAATTTCCAAAGGCTTGCTAAGTAAATGCAAACCACAAACTTTTGAACTTCCTTTAAATTTGTAAATATTTGGGTTTTAAGAACCTTGTAACAATTTGTGTGTTAATGTGCAATAGAACTCCAAAACCCACATATATAATGAAAACCAAGCTTTTGGGGTTTAGAAACCAAATAATATTTTTTGTGCAAGTGTGTTAGGGAAACTTAAAAGCTTGAAGTCAAAGGAAATCTGCACCTTTGACTTAACAACTTGTCATGAATAAAGATGGGATTTGAAGGCACCTTTACTTTAGAAATTCTTCACTTGAACCTTTGGATTGACCACGATCTATATAAGACTATGGGATTAGAGAAAAAGAATGGGACTAATTGCTAAATGTTGGAAGCATGAAATTTGAAAATGGGGTTGAGAGGCCCATACACTTATTCCACGAGTTGAAGTTCTTTGCATTAATTGTATTTGTTAATGCATCTACAAAATTCAGAAACATGTTGAATTTCTCTAGCATAACCCTCCTATTCTCTACTAGGTTGCAAACCAAATGGTATTGGACATCTATGTGCTTCGTCCTTATATGAATACTTGGGAGATTTGCGAGACATATGGCACTTTGACTATCACAAAACACTTTGATAACTCCTTAGCTTAGCCCCACATATAAACACAATCTCTTAAGCTAGATGGCCTCCTTATCAACATAGTTGCCATGTACTAGACAAAGTGACCACAACCTACTGCTTACTCATCCAACTAATAGCACCACCAAATAAATTACACACATCCACTGGTTAATCTTTTGTTTTCAAAGTCTCTTTCCCAATTTGAGTCATGAATACATGAATATCTATTGAGTGTGACCCCCTTGTAGAATAACCTTGATAACAAATAAAGTAATTGGATGTACCCCATAAATACTTTGAGACCCTTTTAACTCCATCACAATGATCTCATCTAGGATTATCCATTAATTGGTTAAGGACTCCTAGTTCTTGGGTAATATCTAGTATTATACAAACCATAACATGCTTCAAACTTCTAATAACACTAGCATAAGGCATTCAAACCATTATTTTCATCTCACTAGATGTAGATGGGCACTAGTTTATAGGTAACTTGCATAGCCCCCACCAAAATAAGAACACTTAATGGTTTGCAAACTAACATGTTGATCTCTCCAACACAATGCACTTACTTTGGTACAACCAAGGAATTTTTTTTTCTCTATCTCATTCAAGGTCTCCATGTGGAAGATATACTTGGTAGCCCCCAAGTCCTTCATGTAAAATTTTGTTGAAAGATTACACTTCAAAACAAAAATCATTCATCCCCTCAACAAGATTTTAATTATTTAGGCTCCTTAGACCCTTCTCACCAATATGGCCTATTCTCTAGTGCCATTTCATTGTTTTCTCTGTAGGAAAATTGCTCACTAAAGAAGGTACCCATAAAGCATGACCAATTGAAGTAGACTCAACTCTCATCTTTATTCTTGGTTCCATGGTGAATTTTTAGATTTTGTAGATCTCTTTTCTAGACAAACAAAAGATCTGTGGCACTGGATTGTGCAATATATTTCCCACACAAACACCCTTTGCGAGCACCATAGCTCCTCACACTATCTTATACCCTCCATAAGAGAAAATAATAAAGACACTTGTATCACATTTTTTTCTATTTGATAATAGGTTCCATGCCAAACTAGGGATTCACAACACGTTGATCCACTTCATTTGTCCATCAATGAATGGAATCCAAACTCAATGCTCAAATGAGAATTGTCATTAAGGCACACTTTCCAACCATCATATTTTTTATAATTTGAAAACACCCTCGATGGGAGATCATATATCAACTAGATCAACTACATACCTATTAATACATGAGTTGCCAAGGCCATGACAAAGGAATTTGTATCATCTTGAGAAGAATTTTTAGACTTGTTTTCTAAATATTTTTATTTTTCTTTTTCTCATTATGGTCTCTATTGAAGTGCCTTATGTTGTTGCAGTCCAACACTTAGTCTTGCACTTTCTAGGATTTTTGAATCTAAAATTTTCTTTAATTTTTCTTCTCTCCTTTGGTCTTCCATGAATGGCTAGGCCCTCTTTAGTAGATTTATAATCTTTTCATTGCATATTTAAGAATAAGGTACCTAGTGCTACCTCATCCATTTTGAGTTTTAATACAATGCTCTTGATTGCCATCATTAAGAGATCCCACATGTTTGGAAAAACCACAGTAGTGTCACACAATGTTTCTCCATTTTCACCCCAATAGAGTGCAACTAGGTTACAATAATAATGAACTAGCTATAGAACAACCATCATTGATTCTCAAGGTGAACAATTTATTACTCAAGAAAAGTTTGTTAACAAGCAATTTAACCTTCTACAAGTTTTACAACTTCCAAAGAGTTTGGGTGGTGGCTTCTTCATGTACATTCCACAAAATGTAACCTACCAAGTAGAACCTAATGAGTCACCTCACCTTTCTATCCAATGGATCTTAGTTAGCTTGTGAATTTGCGGTGGGTTTGGAACTATATATAGTTGCTCATAGATCTTTGTCTACAAGAATATCATAGTATAGGAAAAGTTTGTTAATAAGGCATTTAGTGTACTACAAGTTTCCCAATTTCTTTCAAAGAGTTTGCATGGTGGCTTCTTCATGTAAATGTTATCTCTTGGATTTGTACCCTGCAGAATATAAACTCAACAATCTAGTGTAACATGGGAAGACCTCTAAAGCTGTGGGTCACTTATAAACATGGATCAACCTCTAGAGAAGGCCGCCTTCCTTTGGTGTCACCTAACTACTGATTTTGTAAAGGAAAAGGGAGAAGAAGTGCATAAAAACAAAACTACATACTATGGCGATACATCGAACTGATAAGAACTGATGAAATGAAAACAAGATGAACATACACTGGAAAACTAATGGTAGCTATTTCATTTACTCAACATAATCTCTTTGAACTTATTCATCATTCTTAAAAGGTTTGATCTACATACATATTTTAAGAAGGAAAAATGAATTTCACAGCTTTAAGGTATGAATGTAGACTTAGAAAAGCACAGCTGAAAACTTGCATAATCTAAAAATATAGAAATGAGAGTAGTCTGAACACTAACATTGGCTTCCAAGGTAAACTCTTTGTTTTATATTCCAAAATTGAAATGAGTTACAAAGCATACATTAGCTGAGAAAGGAGTGTTTAAAAATCACTAACTCTGAGAATGCATCAATCGAACTCCATTACAAAGAGGTAGAAATGCCATATATACAAAAAGATGTTGGCCCCTCTGGGCTTACAAAAATATCCATTCATAAAGATCTGCCCTTAGATCTTTAAATGAAATTAATTCTGCATCCGATTGCATCCTCGTGTCCATCTTGGGGAAAAATCGCCCTCAGGGGAAGCCTTAAGATATTTTGCAACATTAACTTCTGGTCCTCGTGTCCATCTTCGAATCTCCTTATCGAGCTGCCTTGAATGCTTCTGAGTGTTACCATAAATGTAGATCGACTCTTCTGCCAATAGTGATCCCAGGTGTCATGGACTTGAGGCTTTCTCCTTTCTACCAACTTTCTTCTTGCTCCAAATCCTTCCACAATTTGACCTTTACTGGAAATAGTCTTCGGTCTCCTCCTAGACTCTTACAGGCGCCACCATCTGTATATCGAACTGATCCATCACTTTATTCATAGAGAAAATTCATATTGTTTATGTTCCGTTGATCTTCTTCACAGGGGTAGTCACGACAGTCAAATTGTCAATGGTTCATCTTTGGCTCCCTCTGATTGGGAAAACACATTCCACGTAGGACTCCTGGGTGATCAAAAGTTGCTCAGACCGAATCGCATGTCGATGAGACACTTACCGTGTCTCCTCGATGTGATTATACTTTACATCAGTTATTGGCATAACACACGATGATCGAAAAGACCTTATATCGAATGCAAAAATCATACCGATATCCTCTTGTGAACAAACATCAGTGTGACATTTTCGGGTCGGTGAGACATTATGCCGAAGCTATCTTGTTTTGGTGAGACTTTCATCCTTCGACAAGACCTCATGTCGAACTCAAACCCATGGCTAGGAGTCTTATCGATTATTTCTTTCGATGAGACTCCCATGTTTCGATGAGAAGTTACAGCAAGGCCCACCTTTTCTCCCCGTTGACATCTCCTTTCGCCAAGACTTTCATTAGTCACCGAGACATCTCCCGAAATGATTCTATTTCCCCGAGTGCAGATTCCTTCCTTTTGGCAAGACCACCCTCTAACGGCCAGACCTCATGGCGATGATGCCTCCATTCGACGAGCTCATTTCATTGTCGGGGAGACTTTCGCCTGCCAGGGAGACCTCAACAAGTTGAGGAGACATCATAGTGAAGGCACCAACTTTTTTTGAGACCTTATCCTTTCGGGAAGACGTCTCCTCGAGCTCAACCTTACGCTGAGAGTTCCATTCTTTCGGTGTGACTCCGCTTAGTCAGCCAAACCTTTTGGTGAACTTAAATATTTCAGCGAGACTTCTATCTGGGACCACCACTCCATGTCGGAAAGACTTTAGCATGTCGGGGAGATTTTTAAAAACCCACAATGATTTAAAATGTCTGGCCGACCAAGACATTTCAAAAATGAATAGAACCCCTTCTAGTCGGCGAGACACCTGGAAGGTCTTGGAAACTCTCTCCTTAGAGGATTTTCATGCCGAACTTGTCTGAGGTAGGCTTTCGAACTGAGTTCCTTGAGGAATGCATCAGGGGTATGATTTAATCATGTACAACAATGTCCCCATTTGGCCTTCATGAACACCTGAAACACAAATTACCCTGCCTGATTGAGCCCGTAGGTGAAAATCAGGCAACATTTTCGGTGACCTCAGCTGGATGTTTGCCTGCTAAACATGAGAACCAGTAGCCTAGGCCTATCCATTGGGCATGGAGTCATTGGGAAAATTTAGGAACAGACTTGGAGTAGTTTGTACATGGCTGTAACTCACTTGAGACTCATGAAGCAACTTAGGACACTGAAAGCTTGTTGAAACCTGGAAAGATTGAAGGGAAACTACCAAACTATGTTGTTTAGGACTTAGGGAATGAAAAAACAATTAAACTAAAGTTTCAAAGCACTTATTGAAAGCATAAAACCTATTCTACTCTATACAATAGTAAATCATACCTCAAAACAACGTTTGAGGTGAATCCCATTAACTAGGATTGGTAACCCCTCTCCATCCAAGTTCGATAACTGGAATGCATTATGCTCCTTGCATTCAGTAACAACAAATGGACCTGCCCATAAATGATCAAATTTTATGTGTTTGCTCCAAGGTCCACTTTTTAGCACATCCCACTTGAGAACAATATCACCTTCCTTGAAAACTTTGGCTGTAACTTTCTTATCAAATGTTCTCTTTGTTTGGCGCTGATAATACTCCAAAGTTTTCATTGCTTTATCTCTTGATTCTTTGAGCTCCATGAGCTCTGCATATCTCACAGACATTGGGTCCTGTCCTTCATACATTTCCAACTGGTGAACAATGTCCAGGGCTGGAAGCTCTATAGATAGAGATAGTTTGGCCTCTTTACCATAAACGAGTACATAGGGTGAGTTACCAACTGATCTCTTGGGGGTTATTCTATCTACCCAAAGTGCAGATTTCAATGTGGTATGCCAGATTCTTTGACTCTCCTCCATAGTCCTCTTAATGATTCTGATCAAGTTTTTATTTTTACTTTCAGCTAATCCATTACCCTGCGGGTAATAATTGGAGGAAGTATTCAAATGAATTATGTGTTTAAAAGCCCAATCTGTGACTCTTAATCCAACAAATGCAAGAGCATTATCTGAAATGATGGAGTCAGGAACTCCAAATTTGGTGATTATATCTTCATAAAAATTCAAAACTAAAGATTCATTTTCTTCTTTCAAAGCCACTGCCTTTGTCCATTGTGTGAAATAGTCTGTAGTAGTAAGCACCCACTTGTGACCAGCACTGGATGGTGGATCAAATGGCCCAATAAAGTCGATGCCCCATCTCATGAAGGGCTGCTCCACCTGAATTGGATGTAGAGGCATAGCAGGAAACTTTTCTTTTCCTAAAAATAAAGCACATTTAACAAACTTTCTTGACCATGCATATGCATCTTTAAACAAGCTGGGCCAATAGTAACCAGCTCTCATGATTTTCCAAGTAGTTGTCCTTGGAGAAAAGTGCCCTCCTGAAGTTCCATCATGAAACTCATGCAATACCTTTTATGTTTGATCAGTGTCAATACACCTTAACAAGACACCATTCAGATCCTTCCTAAAAAGAATATTATCAATGAGAACATAAGGAATTGATTACAATCTGAAGTATCTTTGCTTTGCTCTATCTAGACTTGGTGGACATTCACCAGTACGAAGAAAATGGGTCATTTCTTGAACCCAACCTGCAACTGCTGCAGGTGCAACAGCTTGAACATTTTGAGGCCAATCAATATTAGTTAAGACAACACCAGTTTCTGATTTCTGTGCATCTTCAGAAGTGGAGGAAAGTTGCTCACAAAGTCCTCTACCCCTGAAAAGTTTTGTGATGTTGATGTTAACATCAAATTCCATTACTTTTGTGATCCACCCTGCTCTTTTCTCACTCAGATCTTTATTCAATAAAAAATCCTTCACACTTGGGTGTGCAACCAAAATATGAATTTTATTGTTTGAAACTAGAGGCTTAAATTTCTTTAGGCTTCTGATCACAGTGAGAACATGTTTCTCAACAAATTATGTATATTTCTCTTCATAATCAACAAGTACTTGACTAAAGAAAGCTATTGGTTGCTCCAAATTATCCCTATTTTTTTGAACCATCATAGCAGAGATTGAACTAATGCTGCCAAAAACGTATAAAAAGAAGTCTGTAGAGAAATTTAGATTTACCAGTGTTGGAGCTGATGCTAAAGCTTCCTTGATTTCTTCAAAACTATGTTTTGCTTCTCTAGGCCAACTGAAAACTGCATTCTTTTTGAGCATGGCAGTCAAGGCATGTAGTAAATTTGCAACATCGGGAATGAATCTTCTTAAAAAGTTAATCCTCCCTAAAAATCTCTACAATCCTTTCTTATGATTAGGCAACGACAACTCCAATATAGTTTTAACTCTTTCAGAATCAATGGTAAATCCATCTTTTGATACTATATGGCCTAACAATTTACCTTCATGAACTACAAAAATAATTTTTGTAGGATTGAGAGATATTCCATATTCTCTGCATTTTTCAAAAAATTGCTTTAGATGTGACACGTGTTCCTCTGCCTTCTTTGAATATACAATTATGTCATCTAAATACACCAGCAAAAATTTCTGGATAAAATTCTGAAATGCCATATCCATGGCACGCTGAAAGGTGGCACCAACATTAGATAAACCAAAAGGCATTCTCTTGTAAGCCATAGTGCCCCATTTCATTGTAAATTCCGTTTTATACTGATCCTCCTCTTTGACTAAAATTTGGTTATAACCAGAGTATCCATCCAGAAGAGAAAATCTTTCTGAACCAGCAACAACTTGGAGAATTTGTTCCATAGATGGTAAGGGATAATGATCCTTCAGAGATGCTCTATTAAGATCTCTAAAATCCACACATAATCTTATCTCACCACTCTTTTTTCTAACCAGAACGAGGTTAGAAACCTAGGATGTGTGTTTAATTGGAAACACAATACCCCCCTTTACTAGCTTGGTCAACTCTTTGATCATTAAAGGTTCAAGCTTGGGGTTCAATGGTCTCTGTTTTTGTCTAACAGGCTTGGCATCAAGTTCTAACTCAATTGTATGTTGTGCAATATGAGGATCAAACCCTCTTAAGTAAAAATATTGCCAAGCAAAAAAATCATGATACTCTTGGCATAGAAAAATGAAAGCTCTCTTATCTTCAACTGAACAGATTTTGCCTAATTTAAGAAGCTTACCTTTAAAGATTTCCACTTCTTCATAATGATTTTCTTTCACTTGTATGCCAATTTTTCTCTTCTTAAGTTGATCATCGGAGTTGTTTATGGATTCCAAGTTAACCAGCCCTTTGGGAAGTTTATTTGTCTTTAGCTGTATCACTTGATCATCATACTGTTGTTTGATCTTTTCTTGGTTTACTATAGAAAATTGATCTTCTTGTAGTAAAAAGGTTAAAATTTGTTCATCACTTTCAAATACCTGCCAGTTAATGTTGTTATCAAGAATTGACGGCCTGATAACCACCTTGACATACTGCTATATTTTATCCTTTTTGACATCACCTAGGATATCAAACTGTGCCCCAATGGCTGCAAGTCTATCAACATGCTTATTCTAATTTTGTGGAATAGAAATCAGATTAAAGACATTAAATTCTTCAATTATATTCCATACTCTATTTCTGTAAGACTTCAAAGCATCATTTTTGGCAACATTCAGCCCCCTAACCTGATTAACTATCAATTCACTGTCTCCATAGAATTTCAGACACTTGATTCCTCTTTTCCTTGCCCACTCAAGGCCTTGAATGAGTCCTTCATACTCAACACTGTTGTTAGAACATGCAAAAACAAAATGAAAAGCTGAAAAATACTTATCACCCTGTGGAGAAATCAACATTGCACCTCCACCTGCTCCATTCTTGCTTCTGGAACCATAATTTTTTTCTTTCCAGAGTTCACTTTGCTGTTGCAACAATTGATCTATGCTTTTTTCGAGGTTTGAAACCTCTGCATCAGGTTCAAGCATCACATAATTATCCATACAAGCATCTTGAATTAGGTCTTCAGGACTGTCCAACACATTTTCCACTGCCCATTCGTGTAGCAGCACATCAGGGACAACTCTTGCTTGAAGTTCTTGAGTGGCAGCCAGTTCATTGTCAGTAAAAATGACACAATTTGTGTCTACAATAGTAGGAACAACATTAATAAGACATGGATTATATGGCTCAATGTGATCTTTATCCAACTTCTCA
>VDFB02002865.1:0-11890 GCA_007258455.2 Sequoia sempervirens | reverse complement strand
TGTTTATGTTCTTTCCTGATTATATAATCTTGTGCCCATGCACCTAAGCCACAAGGAAGAGAATTCAAATAATACTACTTTGTGGTTAAGTCATGCATTTTATTGGCAGCAACCATGTAAGATTCAAACATGCAGTTATACTCATCAAACTTAGCTAAATTCTTGAGCTTCATAGATTGCAGAATCTTATTGGCTTCCAGGGCTTGATTAGAAATATCATCACAGAAAAGATCTATTAATAACCACTTGAATTCATCAAATCCAGCTTGAAAAATATCATCTTTTCCCAAATTCTTAGGATCCACCAAAATTGGATCTATGGATTGAGCAGGAATATTCTTAGGCATTGGGCCTTGATCTGGCAGATTATTCCACCAGTTTCTCAATTTTCCAGACATTAGTCTGACAGCATAAAGAAACTTTGCAGGTTTTGTCCATGAGCCACTTCTTTCAAATAGATTTTCTAATGTATCAGTCCATGTACAAATGGCTTCATATGGGTTGACCAGTTTATCAATGTTCAAAATGTAACCACTAGATGCATAAGGGCGCATCTGTTCAGGCTTGAGGTTCTCTGTAACTGGTTCTTGCATTTCAATAACCATGGTTAACTTCTTCAATGATTCCCATGGTTCTTTTTCTTCTATTTGCTTATAATCAGAAAAATCTAGACCAATTTCCTCAAAATCATTATTTACAGAGGAATTAGAATCACTAAGACTATCAGAGACGGTTAATGTGTCTACATCTGAAGACTCAACATCAGATTCTTTGTTTGCAGAACCAGGCTCATCCATATAGACTGGTTCTTCTTGTTCTTGATCTACTCCCAATTCTTCAAGGCAATCTTTAAGTGGTTCTTCTTTAGTGGCCAAAGTATGTTCCTTGGCTTTTGGCATGGGAACATGTGGAGTTGGCTTATGAGAAGGTCTTCTGGAAGTTGAGGCTTTATCTTCCTCACTATGAAGAGGTTTTCTTCTTTGAATCAAAACCTTCTTTGGTTTGGGAGGTTCTATTGTTTTACCTTTTTTATCTCTGCCTTCTTCTTCAGAACTATCTTTACCAGTTTGAGTTACTCAGATTTTCTTTGTGAGCATTCGTACCTTTTCTAATTTCTTAGCAACAAGATCTATGAGATTCTTGTTCTCAATATCAACAACCTTTCTGGAGGTTTCATTGGTTTGCTGATCAGCATAAATATGGGTAAGGTAGCTATCTTGATGTTGTTGTGTAGAAATAACAGTTTTTACACTGTTATGAACTTGAGTAACATCATAGTTAACACTGGTAATGTCATTAGATAGAGTTCCACAGTAGTGCTCAACATTCTTTATAACAAAAAAAAGTTTTTGTTGATCCTCAGAGACTATTTCTATCTTATTTACAATGTCTAATGCTTGGTCACCACAAAATCTAACATCTACAGCCATGTCATCAATGTTATCTTGTGCAGAAATCATCCACTGTGCCATCCAATTGCGTTGGGCTTCAGAGTTCTTTTGTTTCTTCCCTAATTCAGTATGAAGTCTAGCTTCATATTTTCCCCATAATTTCCTATCAAGATTAATGATTGTGAAAGTCTCAGGAGTAGGCCATCTGCCTGGTTCATAACTGATAATCTCCTGTTCCTGATTATTGAATTCCATCTTATATTTGTTTTTCTTTTCAGATCCAGCCCTTGGGAGTTTAGACTTAGGTATCTTTTCTTTCATCATACAACTTTTTTCTCCCATCTTTGTGAGTTTAATTCCTTTTCCTTTCTGATCTGGTTGTTGCTCTGTTTTTGGAGTCAGGGCAAGCTTTTGACTGACTTGTCGAGCTAATCGATCCATAAGTTTAGGGTTACTGCTAAGATTAGAGAGTGTTGCTAGAGATGCACGGGAAGGATACGGATTGATAGATGGTTGTTTATAAATGGGAAATTGGCTAGATCCTATTGACTCTTCAGGATTGTAATCAATATATGGCTTATGGGATGTATTCTAGTAGTTTCGTGATGATGGAAATAGGACCGATAGACGCGGCTGGTCCGTCACCAGTAGAGGCTTCCAAAATGAAAATATAGCTCATCGTGCAGCTTCCAGAGGTCATACACATATATGTATATATGCATATACATATATATGCATATATATGTATGTATATGTATAGAGGCGCTTTATATATACACATGTATATACAGATGTATATATATGTATGCATATATATACATGCATATATGTATGCATGTATTAATATATATATACACATATGTATGTATATATATATATACATGCATATATATATGTATGTATGTATGTATATGTATGTATATACATGTATATGTACATATGTATATATATATATACATATGTATGTGTGTGTGTATAAGAGATTGAGGAATAAAGAGGGAGTGAGTGAGAGAGGGAGAGATAAATTATTAAATTCATTTGTAAACTAATATTATATTTATATGTTATCATATATTATATTATACAATACAAATATTAAATATAATATATAATATAATTTAATAGTACAAATTAAATTATCATATACAAAATCTAATTTAGCTTTATTGATCGAGAGAGGGGATAAATAAAACCTAAAGAGAGGAACAAAGAAATGGAGAGAGAAAAGTGATAGAGATATAGGAAGAGAGAAGGGAAGACATATAGAGAGAGAAATAGGGAACATAGAGGAAAAGAGATTGAGAGAACTATCTCTCTCCCCAATCTCTATCTCCTTATGTCTCCTTGCATTTCTCTCCCCCCTCTATATTTTTCTCTATATCTATCTCTTTATCTCTCCATATTCTTATCATTATCTCTCCTTCTCCCTATCACCCCCTCTTTCTATATCTTTGTACGTCACCTCTATCCTCTCTCTATTTCTCTCCCTCTCTCTCCCCCTCTCTATGTATTTGTATATATCTCTCCCTCTCTATCTCTATCTCCATATCTTTCTCTCTCTCACACACTCATTGTTTCTCCCTCCCTATCACTGTCTCCCTATCACTAACACACCCACACTCCCTATTTCTCCCTCCCTATCTCTATCTCTATTTCTCTATCTCCCCCCTCTCCCTATCTCTCTACTACTTGTCTCTATCACATCCTTTAGCTCTCACTCTTTCTCCCTCTATATATCCCTCTCTCTACCTCTCTCTATACATCACCCCCTCTTTCTATATCTCTTTATTTTGCCACTATCTTTCCCCCTCTCTATCTCTCTATGTCTCTCCCTCTCTCTTTATTACTTGTCTTTATTGTTAGAGTTATCATGCATTAGCTAATAATTAATTAATCTTTAATTGATTATTAGTCTAATTTATTCTCATGCACTTAAGCGAAACTTAGGAATGCTTCTATTAGTTGAGCTAATATTAGATTATTCTATCTCATCTCATGTGATGTTGACACTTGTTATGATCTAATCCCTTTCTCATTTAGGGTTTTGCTCTTATAAGCACTCAACCCTCATTGTAATTTTATCTTGAGCTTTCATATCTTCTTGAGATTCTCTTGCTTTTGTAGCTTTTTCTTGTTGAGGAATATTGCATATATTGTTTGCAGATCTCTTGCATGGAAGGTGTATTTGTTTGTTTGATCTCCTGGCTTGTGGTTTTGTGCTTGTTTCACAACTCTAATATGGTATCAAAGTGTGTGATTCAGTGAACCCTTTCTCAATTTATGAGATTTTTCTTCTTCAATAAGGGTTACAAGCTTCATATCTAAATCCCCTTTGCATTTTTGCAAATTTTGGAGGTGGGCAAGTTTTTTGTGCATTTTGGTGCAGAACGAACCTCGCCATTGGATTCAGAGCCATCGAGAAAGTCAAAATTTCCTTTCTGTTTCACCTAATGTGGATTCCTGATGATAGATCTACGAGGGTTTGAAGTGGTTGCTTTGTTTCCAAATCTGGAGGGTAGCTGCATTTTGAGCCAAAACGGAGGTTTCCATCACACTTAGAAGGCCCGAAAACCTTACAATCACTTGTCAAATTATCAAAATTTGTGTCGAGAGTTTTTGAGGCAATTTTTTTACCAGGGAGGCCGTACGACCTCCCCAACACATGGATCGAGGTGATTTTTTAAATATATATATATATATATATATATAATTTTTTCCCTATGCAATTTTTGAAAAAAACTTATATCAAATCAAAAAGATTTCAAAGATGGGCATAGTTTTTTAATTGTTAAAAATTATATTTAAAAAATCAAATGGGGTAAATTCTTAAGGTACCGCCTTCATTGTATTTAAGTGTGCGTAACACCCCCTCAGTCATTCCCAGTCTGTATCGGGTAGAGTATGTGGGGTACCTCCTGGCAGTAGTCAAGTGCCCCTCACCCTCCTCAGGGGTATAGTGATCAGCCCTGACTCTTAAATAAAATTTTAATTGTAATAGTGTGAATTTCTTTGAAAAACAACGTAAATGTTTATACCTTTTGAAAGCCTCCTTCTGAACGCAATATATATATAGTTTTTTTAAAGCTTTTTTTTACTTTTAAAAAATAAAAAAATTCAAAATTGCATGCACATTTTTTGCAATTTTTATCCAATAAAATAAACATGTAGTCTATCTATCTAGAGGATTTTTTTTCCTACATACTAAATTTGACAGCTCTCTATTTTTGGTAGAGTTTTTGACAAATTTGGTAGAGAATTTTTTTTTTCCTTGCTCAACCCCCCTCTATTGGGCTTTTCAGTTTTGCACCTTATCTTCCAAAGGCCATATCTCCCTGCAATAGCACAATGACATATTTTAGAAAGTAACATTTCTAAAATGGATAAACCCCTGTTTTGTGAAGGTGTAAAATATTTTCTCCAATTTTGGGCTCTTTTTCCTCCAAAATCCACCTTTTCTAGTGTTGTTGTTGTTCAACTCATTTTGGAGACTTTGATCTGGCCATATCTTCTTACATCCGCATACATTTTTGGGTGTCATTTTTTGAGCGAATGTTTCTATGTACTCATCATGGTGCTATTAATTTCTTTTCTCAAGAGAATTGTATTTTCAACATGTCTTTTTTTGGACATTATGGGCTCCCATTGTATTCACTTCTTATTATGTAGACGCACTGAGATAGTGTTGTTCTGGTGTATAATTTTTTGGGGATTTTGCACATTCTGTTGTGCCTTTTGTATTTGCACTATGATATAAAGTGCCATGGGGGAGTTGATGTTTTCCTTTGGTTTTCCATCACACCTTTGTCAAGTGAGTGTCCCTTCCATGACAACATTGAATCCTAGTGATTCTTGCCTCATGCGTGTGTGCCTTAGATTGCACACCCTTTTATTTGTAGGTTGTTTATCCTACATGCACTTCTTGGTTTTACACAGTTTCAATGTTCCTGTCATGACTCTCCCTTTTCAACATTATGGGGGGTTTCGACTATTGGTGTTAATGCTTCTTTGGTCTCACAATGGAGTGATCTATGTATCTAGATCTTGTTCCTATGTACTAGTCGGATGTAGTGTGTACCCCTACATTTTGGTGAGATGGATCATTTACCATATGGACACTCCTGCATTCCTATTTTTTGAGGTTCTTTATTTGAGCACTCTATCAATCATCTTTCGACAACAGTCTACAACTACATGCTTCTGGATGTTCTACGTGTTCCTATTTGTCAGGACATTGTCTTGTTTGGAGGCTTCTTCAATCCTTCACTTGGCTTTCATCTCTTTTTAGAGTGGAGTTTTTCCCATGAGGTTTTCTCTATTTCTCTGCATTATAGAGATCTTTTGTTTGTACATGGGTACCTTACATGGCCTTGTTTGTCAGGACCCATCATGCGTTCTTTCTTTTTAGGGTTTTTAGCTACTCCCTAAGTTCATCTTAAGGGGGGGTGTTAGAGTTATCATGAATTATCTAATAATTAATTAATCTTTAATTGATTATTAGTCTAATTTATTCTCATGCACTTAAGCTAAACTTAGGAATGCTTCTATTAGTTGAGCTAATATTAGATCATTCTGTCTCATCTCATGTGATGTTGACACTTGTCATGATCTAATCCCTTTCTCATTTAGGGTTTTTCTCTTATAAGCACTCAAACCTCATTGTAATCTTATCTTGAGCTTTCATATCTTCTTGAGAGTCTCTTGCTTCTGTAACTTTTTCTTGTTGAGGAATATTGCATATGTTATTTTCAGATCTCTTGCGTGGAAGGTGTATTTGTTTGTTGTTTGATCATGTGGCTCATGGTTTTGTGCTTGTTTCACAATTCTAACATGGTATTAGAGCATGGATTCAACGAACCCTTTCTCAATTTATGAGATTTTTCTTCTTCAACAAGGGTTATAGGCTTCAAATCTGAATCCCCTTTGCATTTTTGCAAATTTTGGAGGTGGGCAATTTTTTTGTGCATTTTGGTCCATAACAAACCTCATTGTTGGATTCAAATCCATCGAGAAAGTCAGAATCGCCTTTTTGTTTCGCCTAATTTGGATTCCTGATGACAAATCTACGAGGGTTTGAAGTGGTTGCTTTGTTTCCAAATCTGGAGGGTAGCTGCATTTTTGGTGCATTTTGAGCCAAAACAGAGGTTTTCATCATGCTCAGAAGGCCTAAAAACCTTAAGATCGTTGTCAAATTATCAAAATTTGTGTCAAGAGTTTCTAAGAGAATTTTTTTTATTAGGGAGGTCTTACGGCCTCCCCAACATGTGGATCGAGGTGATTTTTTTTAAATATATATATTTTTCTCTGTTACACCTTTTCAAAAAATTATACATCAAATAAAAATCGATGGCCAGATTTTTTATTTGTTAAGAATTATATTTAAAAAATCATTTGTGGGCTGCACCTAAGGGTAACGCCCACTGCTGGTGGTAGGTTAATGACCTTGGCCTCATGCCTTCTTATCAGAGGAGGCACAGAGGGTACCGCCTCCCTGCCATTTCCGCAGGCGAAATTCTCCCCGCTTCTACTGGGTGGCGGTGCCCCTCTTTTAACAATTTTTGATTTTTAATAAAAAATTAATAAGATTTTGCATTGAAAATCAACAACGTCTTTTATTCAAAAACATACAACTTTTTATATGGTTTTTAATGCAAAATATATAAAGTTTTTGAAGCTTTTTTGCTTTTAAAAAAATAAAACAAAATTGTATGCGCATTTTTGCAATTTTTATCCAATAAAATAAACATGCAATCTATCTATCTAGAGGATTTTTTTTCCTACACACTAAATTTGGCAGCTCTCTATATTTGGCAGAGTTTTTGACAAATTTGGCAGAGAATTTTTTTTTCCTTGCTCAACCCCTCTCTATTGGGCTTTTCAGTTTTGCACCTTATCTTCCAAAGGCCATATCTCAGTCATACGATGATATTTTTCAGTGCAATTGTTATCAATTTTTCACACAACTCAAATTGACAGAGCTGGTTATTCAAATTCATTTTAAGGTGAAGAATTTCAGTTTGTTTCTGCAGATGTCTTAACCATTGCAAATATTTGAATTTTTGAGTTCTTAAGAAGTGCAATGTGTTTCAATTGCCATATATCATTTGCAGCATAGTATTTCATGAAATGAAAAGGAAATACTTTCTTTTGTATTCAATTTTCATTTGTAATGATTCATATATTGTTTGCAAAAGAAAAGTACGAAATTGAACAAGAATTATACAAATGTTGTTTTGTATTCATTGGAGTAAAAAGGAGAATCAAGTGTCCCACACAAGTCATGGGAGTAGCTAGAAGAATGGACCATAAAGAATACTCTACGCTACTGAAGTAAAAGAGAGAAGAGCATGTAAGAGAGAACATAATCATCATTGTCTAGTTGTGCCTTTGAGTTGACTTCAGTGTTGAACTCTCCCTCCTACTTCCATACTCCAAGTGAACCTGTAAGTGGATGAAAGTGTTGTTAGAGCTCAGACTATGAAAACTCCTACATGATCCATCAACAGTAATGTAGAATATTGTTTATGATGCATTGAATCAATTGAGCAAATACAAGAGAATACCGAGGAGAACATATCATGAGAAACTTTTGTAATCATTGTTTTAATCTAACATTGTTTGTTTATTGTGCAGGTATAGGAAAAGCCATGTTGTTGTCTTGTTTTGAATATCATAAAGCATGTGGTGTAAAACGGGATCCCACAAGGGTTGAGACCCAACATGCTACCCGTCAACATTCCATAGAGGGTTTTTAGAAAAGAAACAATTCAATGTTGCTCAAGGAGATATATATCTGAAGGAGTGCATCCAAGTGTCATGAAAGCTCAAGCAAGTGATCATATAGGACAGTCAAGTCTGAAAGTGCAATGAATTGAAAATCATAGAGGATCAATTGCTCAAGTGAATTACCATCAAGTGCATCATCATGAAATGAGTAGTGAACATGCATACATAATTCCTTGTTTACAAATCAAACAATAATAGTTGAAGCAAATGGAGAAGTTTCTAAGCATCAACAATAGTTGTTTTTATTTCAAAATATTCCATGCAAATAATAGTCTTACATCAACTGTTGTTGCCCAAGAAAAACAAAAATGCATGAAAAGTGTCAAAGCAAGTTTTGGTTCCATCAAGAAATGAGTTTTCAAGTGGCTGCAAGTGAACTTCTGAAAGCAGAGAATGAATGGAAAAGAGACATGGTGGAATCTGGGTATAATACATTAAGTGTTTGAGTGAATACAATGTGAAACAACATCATTCATGAAGGTAATTTGCAAAGCTTAAGCTATTTTAAATACTTTGATGGCATAAATGTGAAGGGTGGAGTCTTGAAGTGTGTCTCTGGGATGTTCAAGTGCTTGAGTTGAATGGGGTTTGAGAACAACATTACCAATGAGCTAATTTGTAGAATGAAGTGAGTATTGCTTTAGTATTTTGATACAACAAACTTAAGGGAAAGTCACATTGCATTGATTCATTAAATGTGAAGCTAAATATGCATTTTCTCTGAGCATTCAAGTGCATGAAACAAGAGATGATAAGCATCAAAGTAACCTACAAAAATACCACAATGGCTGAATACAAATGTTGCATGAAAAGAAGTAAACATATCAATATACAATTCATTTGAGAGTAAGTTTCTATATGTTTCATCAAGTAAGTCTACATTCTGGAAGTAAGCAAGTTTAAAAGAAGTTAGATCATGCTGGACAGTGAACAAATGAAATGACAATGGTGAACACATACATTGGAGTTCTTTTGATTTTCAAAATAATAAGCTTATGCTATAGTAAGCCAGTGTCAAATAAGTTAGGGTTTCAAATGGATACAAGTGTAATGGTGCCCAGCTCGGGCTTTTAAATCAAATCCCACATAGGTTTACATGGTATTATTCCATAATGCAAAAGTAATGGAGTAACCCAAGCTCATACAAAATGCAAGGAAACCCTAGATTATGCTCTCATACTTGCGGCTTGGAGAGGAAATTTCTCTTCGTGAATCACATACCCACTCAGGGTTCGTGTTCAAAATGCAAGTACAAGAAGAAATAGCAAGGGTTCGAGCTCTTGCCAATAGTGACTCTTTCAGAAAATGAAGAAACCAAAGCTATAGGCCGCAACCATGAGGGGTTTGAAAACCCATAAAATGAAGAACTTTCATTCAAAAAATGTTTTCATTTAACAATAATATCATTTGCACATCATGGGTCAAGCCCACAGTCATTGTTTTGTAGAAATAGAGGAGTACTCATAGCATGGTCATGACCTATATAATGGCTGAGCTTAGAAGATACATAGTTCAACATCATTTTTGTGAAGAAAAGTCAGAATGAAGCTTTATTTAAGAGGGAAATGCTCTTGAAAATGAAGAAGTGGAGCTTTATACCTTGAATATTTTTGTGGTGAAGCACAACAAAACCTGCGACCAAGTGGTTGTTGTTTCTCTTCAAAATGGTGTACAAGATGCAACAAAATATAGATGAAAGTGCTTACCATCGAATGTAGAGGAGGGCACAACAAAATGGAGAAGAAAAGAGCTTGAATGGTTGTGTCCAAGCTTCAAACCCTAACTCCCATGGTGGTGCCCAACAAAGCCTCATTTTCCTTAATATGGCCGATGCAAATGATAACCAAAAAGTGTGTTTGGAGGCAGTTTTGTGGCTAGGGTTTTCCCCATGCCCTAAGTTGAATGTGATTTTTATCACTTTCTTTTGTTTTTTTCAAACACTTTATTAATGCCTTGCTTCCTAGGTCGAATGCCTTAGGCATTTTTTTAAATTTTTTAAAGAAAATAAAATTTAAAACCATACACATTGCCCCTCTCACTAGGGTAAGCCTCTTCAATGCCTTAGAAACATTTGATGCCATGAACTTTGCCTTAGGAAAAATTGAATGATGACTCCAGGCCCTCTGATTTTGCCTAAGTCCTAAATATCTTAGAGTTTCCTTGGAGTTCAAATCACTATATGTGCTAAGGGGGGCCACAAATTTTTTATGATTTTTTATAGAAAAATCAAGAATATTCAAAGCCTTGGTTTAATATTTTGATTTTTTGCACAAAATTGCAAAAAATCAAAATGTTTGGAGATACATTGTAAAAAAAAAATGTAATCAAGCTTTCTATTTTTGTTTCCTAAAACTACAAGCTATAAAACACTGATTAAGCAATGTTTCTATAAATTTCTTAATTAGTTGTTATTTAAATGCAGTTAAGTTATGCACTTGAGTGACATCAAAACTTGCCATTTTGAGTTGAGTTCTTAGGCGGATTTGGAAAGAGGGTGACAAATTGAAGTTTCTATTTTCAATTTCCAACTGTTTGCACCTGTTTTGGAGGACTTTTTGGATGGATCCTTTGGAGACAAAAAGTTTCCATCTTTTTGAGGCAATTTGGAGCAAATTTTTGGCACTATTTTCTAGGCTTTTGCTTGAGCTCAAAAATGCATAATGACTTGCTTTTTGGAGAGGCAGTGAGCCAGATTTTTCTATTTTTCATCATAGATGTCACTTGTAGGCTATATAGTTTCAGAAATTTGAATTTCTCACAGTTCAAAATTATGTTTCTTGCTCTCATATGCATTGCAGAGAGTTTTGTAAACTTTTTGAATCAGATTTTGATATCTTGTTCCTTCAGTTTCAATACAAGCAACAAAGTTCTCCTTTCTCTTTTTCTTGTCATGCACTTGCAGTGATAATTTCATGATTGTTTGTGATTTAGAGTGGTGAATCCTTCTTTTGTCTTATTGTTGTGAGTTGTGGGTGAGGATTATAGTTTGTTTAGGTTGCATATTGTATTCAATGATCCATGAATCTTTATGAAAAACACTATTGAGCTAAATGTTTTGAGGTGAATTGTGAGGGCTAATGTTTTAAGAGAGATTGTTGTGAGTTAATTTTTTCAAAATCTCTAAATGTTTAGCTGATCATCTTAAGTTGTAGGTTTCATTATTTTAGCTTTCTTCCTACCCCTTTCCCCTGAAAAGTTCATAGGTTAGGTGATTTTCTAGAGGGAACCAACCCACTCTTGAGATTCGTTCTCACCAATTGATTGACCCACAAATCAGAAAGTGTTTCCATGTTGCAACAGGATAGCCAAGCCTAGCTTGATTGAGGGTGCAATCCTGGTTGCCAATAGTTTTTGGCATGCTCGGTGGGACTCTAGAGTCTTTTCTTTAGTCATTTCTCTAAGTTGTAGATTGCTATTTAGTATATGCAACAACATTTTCTGCCTATAGAGGTCTAACAAAATATACCTGGCGACTCCTAATCCTGGTTTCAGTGCAAATTTGGTGCAAAAAACTTATGAGAGAGAACCGGCCCACTCTGGAGATTCGCTCTCATGAATTGATTGACCCACAAATCAGAGAGTGTTTCCATGTTGCAACAGGATAGCCAAGCCTAGCTTGATTGAGGGTGCAATCCTGGTTTCCAACAACAATATTTTTTGAAACAGGGTAGAATTTCAAGCTCTTCACAGTGGTGCAAGATTTTTCCAATTTTGAC
>VDFB02002864.1:0-28871 GCA_007258455.2 Sequoia sempervirens | reverse complement strand
GTTAGAAACGAGGAAGATATTAATATTTGATCGTATTGATTAAATATTAATTAATTAACGTTTATAATATAAAGTTATAATTTAATATTATAACTTAAGTGTTTTTCCTTGAGGGGTGCGCCATCATGAAAAGGGGGCCAGTTTGACATTTGATTAATATTTAGATATTCAGTGGAGAACTATGGAGAATTGAAAATATTAAAATATGAATATTTCATTAAAACCCTATTTTCAAGCAAATCGCACTTTTGAGCTTATTTGAGGATTTTGCATTGGAAAGTGAGCCATTATGAAATTATTGAGTTTTGAGATTGATCAAATTGATCTGAGCCTGAGACTTTAGGGTTTCGCATTCGAATTCCTTGGGGAACGAGCCATCTCCAGCGGAAAGCAATTCAGAGAGTGTGCAATATCACTTGATTTATTGCCTACAGAGGTTTTCTTATTCAGAGAAAACTACAGAGCTTCAGTAGATTCATCATCTTCAGTTCTTTTCAGTTGTTTGGTATCAGAGATCATCTATTCTTCTTGGCGCATCATCCACAGAGACTTAGACATCAATTTTTGAGGAGGCCGTACAAATTTAATGCTGATTTCTGTCAGGCCGTACTTCTGACAGGGCCGTACTACTGTTCTTTAGCCGTCCTCATCAAATCAAAAGCAACGCCTTGATCTGAGGGTTCCAGTTTGCTCTAAAGGAGGCGCCAATACCACTGGATCAATCTGTGCTTGCCAGATGGAGGGAGAAAGCAAGGAATTTACTCAGCCGTACAGATCTGTACTACATTTGCAGCAAATACCAGGTTTCTTAAATATTGCAAAATTCACTGTTTTTACTATTGCATGTATCTGGGTGTTGTTGTAAACTTTAGAAAAGATCAAATAAAGACATTGGCGTCCATATTTCCTCATTTCCAGAGTTATTTGAATTTTATAGAATTTATTATTATTTTCCTTGAAAAGCCGTACTTTCATTTATTGCATTGAAAAACCAAAAAAAATTGCAAAAACTTCAAAACGTCAGAAAAACATAAAACTTCAGACAGATTCCGTATCAGGGGGAAACAGGGGTTTCTACACGCAGCTCAGATCTCAATGATTCATTCGCAACTCACTCCACACTTAATCAATTTTCATGAAACGAAGTGCAATGTGATTCCAAGAAGAAGGCGCCCAAGATTAGCACTTAAAACTGACTCAAAATGCTCACATTAATTAATGGCACAATTCCCAAGGAAATCAAATGGTACGGCCCAGCAAGAGGGGTGATTCCCTTTTAAAAATTCAATACTCAACTAAAAAATCTGCAACTTTGGAAAAAGGTATGCCCACCATAGACAATGAGATCTAAACAATACCCAGAACTATTTTTTTTGTATTTTTTGACGAATGAATAAAAATGACAATCAGCTATGAATAATATGCAATTATAAAATCACTCTAATATGCAGAAATCTGACTTACAAACCCTCACAAAGACTAACATGCAGAATTCTCACACTAAACATGCAATCTATCACTATCTCACCACTAGTCGCTATCTTTCAAGCGAGAAGCAATGCCTAGCTAGGAGGCTTACATTCCTCGAAGCAATCCAGAGCCAAACCGGCAGCATAACATTCCTGTAGACAAAGATAATCTCAATGATAACCAATGGCCTCCTTTTATAATTTTCAGATGATCTTTCTCGAAACCCTAAACTTCCTTTTCGAACCAAACCCTAATCCTCCAATAGGAGACGTCCCACTTTGACTTAATAATGCTATTTCCTTCTAAAATTGGTCCATTGACTTGATTAATCTTTATTTTATAAAATATAATTAATTTCTCTTTCAATAGGCGCCCACCACTTAGACATCTTTTAAAACAACTTAAAGTGGCTGTGTATGACTGGGCCAAGGGGTCAGTATTTGAATATAACATTAAACATGACTTTACAGTTAAATAATTCGACATCTCGATTTGTAGAGCATAAATGAGCCAGCCCATGAAAAGAGTGATTAAATGAAGATCAACTATCATAAAGGCCAGCGAGGACATAGCGATAGAACACTAAAAAATAGTAAATTCTGCAGAAGTCTCAGAATGCAAGAGAACATATCCTTTGAGCTCTCTGAGAAACGAAGAATCACCATATTGAATCAGCCAACCTCAGAACAGGCATCCTTCCAGAACAAGAAACCCTAATTTTACCTTCCAAGTAGCCTACGAGTCTCCGGAATAGGCCAACGGTCACTGGAAAGATCATGCTCGAGAAGGTGACATTACGGAGAACCCTTGAAACAACTGATTGGTTAGTGAATGTGGTTATTTGGCTAAGTTTCAATTGGCTGTAGCTTCATATTGGTTTTCTAGAAAAAACAAATAAAAATATAGGGGTGTTCTTACAATCATCTCCTTCATAGATATTCTTCAACTTACCCACATGTCATTAGCTGATTTGCAATCCAATACTTTCACAAACTCCAATTCAGATAATCCACACAAAATCACATTCTTGCCTTTCGCATTTTTTTCACTTTCCCTCTTTCCTGCCTAATCCGTTGGGGGAGTGGCAAGGGCTATGTAACCATTTTCAACCAATTGCAGAATAGCATACCCTAGAGCATTCAAATAGTTTTCCATCCTTATGCTCCAAAAGGCATAATTTGTTCCCTCAAACCATGGTGCCCTGTTTGATGAGAATCAATATCCTCCTTGCTCAACCATATGTGCTCTTTTAGATCTTCCTTCTAGCGGTTAGACTATCTCCAGAGGAATCCGCTCTGATACCAATTGAAGAGCACTCAATTATACTGGGAAGGGGGAGGGGGGGGTGAATCAATATAACAACAATCTTTTACTTTTCAAACTTTAAACAACCATAGCAATAATACTTCACAATCTTTTACTTTTCAAACTTTAAACAACCATAGCAATAATACTTCACAATCTAATCATCCACAACAATAAAACACATGCTAGATCTAGCAATAAGGAACACAAGACCACACGATTTATGTAGAACCCCTTGCGGGAGAAAACCACAGCAAAATATTTTTTATATAGATCTTTTTGTAGGGACAAACCTACTTCATTTACAAAGCTTCTTTCGTAGGCACCAACCCACAGGAGACACCAATCCCCACCATTGAGCACCAACTCAGCAAGAGACACCAATCTCTTCAAATTAGAGGCACCAACCTCCTGATCTCCTTAATTCAAAGGCACCAACCTTCGAATGAACAATATAATAATTTATTTGAAACTTCTTAGATCTATCTTAATTCACCTTCATACATCTACTCAATACTCCACTAAAATCTGCCTTTAGAATTTTCAAAGATCCTTCATAAATTCTACCATAAAGCTCATGTGGATCTCTGCTCATATATCTTCAAAAATCTGTACTTATGTGCCTTTCAAATTTGCACCTTATACAAATGAATTCAATGAATTGCTTGCCTTCAATGATCTTCACAATCTCTTTAAATATTCTTACCAAGAGAGGCGACTTTTTGAAGCAACACACACTTTGCAAATGGATGCAACTCCTTTTAGACACACCCTTTCATCTCTACCTTGGGCATTTAAATAGAGGTCGGCCCCTATTTTTAATTATATTTAATTTTATTTTTTTATTTTCAAAAATGAACCCCTAAAAATGGGGCACACCACTTGAGGGAGAAAACCACAAATTTTTTTATTTCTTTTATTTCCCCAAGAGGGGCACCAACCAAGAAGGGACACAAATATTTATTTCATTTTAAATTTTACTCCAAAGCATGGCCACCAACATTCAATTGCAAACTCCTTCCTCAACCTTTGACATCAATGACAACAAATTTCCAACAGGGAGCAGCAGGATGCATTTCAGGGATAGCAGTACAAGGGGTCCATTTTTGGGAGATTGAGGGATATTATATACATATACAGTATTGACAATCTTGGCAAGCATGACATCAAAATTCAAGTTTAGAAATTCATATAATGTATGAAATTCAATATTCAATGTAATGTGTTCACTGACTTGAAAACAAGAAATTTCTGCTTTCAATTATTCAATGTTTTCATTACAACAGATTCACAAAAGGCCCAAAGGATACAAAATCATAAATTAAAGTGTAAAGACAAGATATATTTCTTATAATCATATGCTCTCATTTGACATATGCATGATTTCACTTTACACTGCATGCAATCAAGCTTGTGTTCATTCCACACCTGTATACTCTCATTTTATGATTGTCTACTTTCCTACAGCGGAATGCAGTCATAGAATTGTTCATTGATGAAAGGGGTAACCAACATATGTTGCCATTCAATAGGTGCCATGAGTGCATTTTCATTCCATAGTTGATAGTTGTATGTGGTTGTTCAACAACTATAAATTTTATTTCCATAGTTCCATGTGGTCACACATTCCCATTGACGAAAAGAGTAAGAAATGTATGTTGTCATTACACTTTCATTCTACAGTTGTAAGCAATCATTTACAGTTTGGATGTCCCCTCATAAACAAAGGAAGCAGGCGTTCTTTATTGGACCCCTTGTGGGCTAGCAGTTTGGATAGATTCATGGTGCATTTTGGAGAGTTTGTTTGTTCGTGTTTTCAGTGGACAGTGTTTAGATCACAGTGAGCGTTGGCATTCCAGGAGTTCATCGCTTCTGACGGCACGAGATTATCCTGAGTTTTGAGCATATTACGGAATTTTAAGTGATTAAGTTAATTTATTAACTTAAAACGCCTTTTTAATAAAGTCACATTGACTTTATTTATATTTTATATCACTTAAATGTCAAAAGGGGGATTATAATATTTTAATAACTTTAAATATTATAAAAGTGCGCTCAAACTATTGAAAAGGAATATATTAAAATATTATAATATTTTAATGATGAGAAAGGCCGTACTTTTCTTGAAATGCGTGCCATTTGGTATAAAGGCATTTCCTGGCAATAGAAACTCATCTCTTTGACTATTTCGAATTGCCTTGTGCATCTTTCCTCTGAGCATTCTCCTGAGAGTAGGGTTTGATCATTGTGTCCATTGGAGAACGGAAAACTCTTCAGTGTTGAGTACGTTTGAGGCTGTGAGAGATCAGCTGAATCCGTACAGTTGAGGGCTTCATACAGAAGTTCTACAGTTGCAGACAGAGCTTAATTTTATGCAGTTATTTGTTCTTGATAATAATTGAGGGTTTCTTCTGGAGGCGTATCATTCTACAGTTCAGAGACTTTTCATCAGGGATTCTACCTTTGCTTTCATAAGCCGTACGGCCTGCCTTGGGTTTTGTGCCTTGAGAAAGGCGTGTGAAGTGAAAGAGAGAAACGCCTTCCTTTTGGGCTGGTTTTAGCTTCTATCATTGGCGCCTAGACTATTCAGTGCATTGTGACCTGTTTCTCGGCAGGAGAAACCACTTTCTGGAGCTTTGGCGTGCCTTCATGCTGATTTTCACCATTTCCGGCTGTAGATCTGGCCAATTCTTTATATAAAATAACTGGAGTTCCTCGGGTATGTCTGTTATGCATATTCTAATTGTTTCAGTATAATAACAGCTTCTGTATTTCCAATTTGTGAGTTTTCGCTTTAAATTTCATTCTATGAGCAAAAATATGCTGCGCCCCTTCTCTTCTGTCTATTAAGATTTCTTTAAAAAACTAAAAAAAACAATTAAAGACTTAAGAAATTGGGGATTTTGAGCTGAGAGCCAGCAGGGCTCATCACATGTACACTCTCATTCTATAGCTGTATGCAGTCATTCAAAAATTTAAAAACTTTCTTTGACTGTTGTATGCAACCACACACTTTCTTTTTGTATGGCAGAATATTTTTCCTGTTAAAAAAAAAAATCAGACCACTGGGAGGATGTCTGACTGTCCCCAGAGACAAGTGAGGGACATCTCAGATATCCCCAGCCGTCCTTGGGGCAGTGGGACGTCCCAGGGATATTAGGCTCACATGGATACCATCCCGATGTCCCCAGTTTTCCCAGAAATAGCTGAGGGACATCTCAGATATCCCCAGCCGTCCTTGGGACAGTGGGACGTCCCAGGGATGTTAGGCTCCCATGGATACCATCCCGATGTCTCTAGTTTTCCCAGAGACAGAGCACAGCCAGGGGGAATCCCCTGCCATCCCCCAGTGTCCTGAGGACGCCTGTAGGGGTGCAGGAATGTGTTCACATGGAATTATTTGCAGTCATTATCTATGAAGGTACAAAAAGATGATCATTAGGCATCAAAAGAATACAATATGACAGCTCACCTTTCGACCCGCAAACCTTTCTTTTAGCTCTCTAACATGCTCTTTGACTTCGGGCAATTCTAGTGCTTTTATGAACCTATCTGAATCAATGCCAATAGGGAACTGCAATTATCACAAACAGACATGAAAAAATTTAAAGAAATATCCAGGTATTGGTTATAAAAAATAACTCAACTCAAAAGGGTGGACAACAAATTCAAAATTCAACCTCACAATACAAATAAACAAGAAAACACAAGCTAAATATTCAATAAGAGATAGTTGCATGGCAGAAAGCAAAATAAGCATGTACAGTGAATACCGCAGCAACACGGGTGAGCTTCCCTTGATCCTCTACTCCTTCTGGCGTTCCTTCCAACCCAAGAATTCGTGTGCATGCACTTACAAAATGTCTTGCATAGTCATAAGTATGGAAACTGAAATGATCAAAAACATGGATTAGAACTTGAAAAACTGCATTGCAAAATGTACCTATCCTTTAAACTCAAGAGTTAATATCTACTAATTTTTTCAAGATTCTAAGCTGTGATGCCCACATGTTTGTCTATTTACAATATATAAATTCTAAAAGCTATTGCACTCATATAATTAGGAATTGCATTTAACAAATTTATAAGACAATTATCAAGTAACCTGGGACAAATGTGATCAACAGGCCTCAAAGAAGGTGTGGAAAACAGACTGCAACTTCTAACCAAAATGCCAAAAGTAAAACAACGAACAGGGAGTACTCGAATCCTATTGTGACCTAATCTGATGAGCCAAAAAAGTTCGAGAGACATAATAATAGTAAGATTACCCTCTAAATAAACTGCTCAAATTCTAGTATTCTCAATGGTTATCACTTATCACAGAATTCAATATACTTGGGCACCTCGTTGAAAGCAACAATAATTCTATTTGAGGTGAGAGAATCTTTCCAAAATGTTTTGTGTAGTTCCCAGCTGCTAAATGCATAGAATGAGCTCAGCTTTCATTATTTAGCAAACAAGAAAAAATCGTAAGCCACTTGAAAACAATGAAATAATCCATCTCAAAATATTGAGAGGAAGCCTAAATTTGTGCAGCAGAATTCAAGAAATTTGATAATTTATTTGTAATGAATTGTGGAAAACTATTGTGTTCTAGTATCATTCCTGTTATTTGTTATATGACAGGCTTCATCATATCGAGATAAAATGAAAGATACAAATAATTTATTACAGTTTATCCATGTATCACATCTTCACAGCATTAAGTAGGAGCCAAATTTACTACCAGCCTGTCAAATTAACCTCAACACCTAAGGATTCTTCACTAAGAAATTTGAAAAGCAGACACAAAGGGAACAAACTATGATCTGTACTGCAAAGGTTATCTGATTTTGGAACTCCATAGTTTCAAAGTTATTTTAATACTCATCTCAAGGTGTCCCAACTAGCTTTAGCAGTGAATTATTGCACAGCACAACTGACCAGGAAGCCAGAATGTTTTCCCAGACAAAGGAATCTTAATCTAACTCCTTCCACAGCATACATAATAATGAATACATCAAATGCAGCATGGTTCATAAACAAACCCAACTAAATCTGCAGCAAGAATAGCTTTTAGCAGCTCCGAGCGTGATGGAAGGGTCCTGTGGATCTCTGAAGAAGGAAACGGAGTGTGCAAAAACCATCCCACTTTAACATTAACATCCCGTTCTTTAAGAAACTTCGGAAGAAACATCAGATGGTAGTCATGACACCATACAACATCTCCCTCCTTGTAATGTGAATATACAACATTAGCAAACATCTCATTAGCCTTCTTATATGCATCAAACTGAGACTGGAAACTACGTGTGGTAGCAAGTCGATCCTCCTGAGGAATCCCAAGATAGTGGAAAAGTGGCCAAAGAATGTTGTTGCAATAGCCATTGTAGTATTGGTGAACTATCTCCTCATCAAGAAATACCGGTATGCAACGCTGAAGCCAAAAACAAAAAGGAATAGTCGGAATTAATTACATTCAAATCTTTATCTCATTCCTACGAAGTCAACTTTTTTAAAATGTATTAGCAAATAAACATCAAATGCAAGACACTATCATTCTAACGGCTATATTCAATTAACAAACAATAAATAGGCTTAAAGAGAAAAATATAATATGAAATTTGAATTAAGGGCGTTGCTACGTTTTGAGAAATTGAAATCCTTCCACTGAAAGTAATTACCAGCCATCTGCAAATACCACCCAAGTGATGAAAATTTACAAAAAGTGTTGAGTTTGAATCCTTAAATATTTCAACTTGTTCATTTGGGGAAGAAGAGGCAAAATAATGAACAAAAGAAGCTTCTATAAAAAGGGTCCTTGAACACCTTCTGAGTGGGCACTAGGTGGCCACTAATTCCTCCTGTAACTAATAAATATATTTAAAAAAAGTGGGGGTTCCTTGAGGACAATTAGAAGTGATGCTCACATATTAGACATTGCATCAAAACCCATTCACAGATTAGACAGTGTGTCTTGCTCAAAACATTGAACCAAATACAGAAGGCAGAAGATTAAGCAAAATACATTGGACCTAAGCCTTGTTTCTAAAATAATAAAAAAGTATTCAGTTAGCATTCAAAGAGGCAGAAACATGCAGCTCACAGAAGTCTACTCTACCTGTACATTAGAAAAGAATGTTCAATGTCTTCAAAATACTAATCACTTTAAGACATAATATGGTATACCATGCAACTCACAAATTATCTTTGGAGTTCTAACATTACATCAGTACTTGTTTCATATTGTAGCCACAATGCAGAAGTTCAAGAATCATGTAATTAGAAGTTCTTTCATTGTCTATTTGGAGATGAAACATTGTTCACAAATATAGGATTATTTTTCCATTCTTCAATATTCCTTCTCAATTCTGGAACTTTCTTTCATGTTATGTGAGTCCACTTGTGCCAATTCTTATAGCTTGATTTTAAGGGAAATCGTTAAGGCTATTTAGGAAGCAATGTTCAATCTTTGAATGTTTCATCATCATCTTCGCTAAAGTATTTTTTTCTTCAAATTTGGTGGTCTTTGCAGCTGTAATTGTGATGGTTTCAGATCATAAAAGTGGGACTAGCCTTGTTATGTACCTTTTCTGTTACAGGGTATAAAACCAATACCATTAACTCTCTTTTTCCCTGACTTTACTGTAGTTCCCAAAATTTGATCACCAAGACACCCATAATTCAATAAAGCAAGCTTTGAAACTGGATCTTAGAACTTGAGAAAATGGTAACCAGATTTGAAATCAGATATGAGGCACACATTTTCAGTGGTTTTGCCACTTACTTTCTCCCCCCAATTTAGCTTAGGGGAGTGATTGGTGAGCTCACCATTAAGCTTGATTCCATGAAGATTGCTCTGAAAAGTGTCCAAGAGGCACTTCTTGAAGCAAATGATCTATGAGGCCAAACGATTCAGAAAGCAGGAGAACAGAGAAAGGGCCATGAATAACAAACAGGTAATGGAGGAGCTTGATTACAATTAGGAGGAGTTTGATCTTGTACATTGTTCCAAAAATTCTGAAAATAGGAGATTGGGTCAGCAGGATGTGTGGGTCTAGTATGTGAATTATGATGATTTTCGGTTGATGAGTAATCCTCTTTTTGAGATGAGTATTAATTTGGCATTTGAAAACTCACTCTTCGAGTTGGATGATGGGACTACTCCTAGTTGTAGCATTGCACTTGGTGAAAATAGCAAGGTATGGGACACGAGAGAAGATTCAGAACTTGAGTTGGAGTGTGGTTTTCAGCTTGGTTTTGATTTAGGTTCATATTATAAGGTGATAGGCTACCCTCCTAGGAGACCACCGGAAGTGAAATGTGCAAAGGAGAAGACAAATGAAGATTGCATAGGGAGTGTTACGACACTAGGAGATGCAGTATCATCATGGGATGTATTGATCTATGGAGACTTTAACATTTCAGATTTTGAAAAAGTTTCCAAACAATGTTCTAAAGATTGCTGGAAATTTCAGTACAGCAGCAAGGAAAGGTCGTTTAAAGCTTTTTACTTACGTAGCTTTGGAGAAAGAAGGATTTAAACATGACATCTACATGTTTGACAATCCATCCTTTGGATTGAGTGATGTTATATATTATACTAATCTTAATTTGGGGATAGTTTTGATGACAACAATTGATCCTCACATTTCAGTTGTTGGTGCTTTCATGGATGGGCTACAAGGGATTACTAAAGAAGTCATAAATTTCCATGATGTGCATGTTGATTTGAATGGCACCTGGAGTTATGTTGTGCACCTTTCTAGGCATGTTGGAGATCATTCTTGGTTGGGTACCCATGCTTGGGATCCTCAACAAGGATTGATGAAGTTAATTAGGAATGGAAGGGAGGACTTTTGGAGGCATAAGGATGAAAATTTCAGAATTAACGATGTTGTTCCTTTCTTTACCAGCCCATTTGGTGATTCCATTTGCTTGTCTACAAATGGAGGAGAGAGATTTTAAGCATTGGAGTAATAAATGAATGGTTACTTTGGGGATTGTTACTTGGCAAAGGATGGATCAGAATTTCAGTGTTGGAAATGTTTTAAAAGTAAAATAAATCAATTTTTGATGTTAAAAGGCTTAATAAATTAATAAATTGTTTTTAAAAGGGAGTTTCTGGAAAGTTCCCTAAAAGTAATAAAAAGGGGGATTGAGAGCTCAATTGGGGATATGCAGATTATTACTTTCTCTTTGAAATTAACACTAGAAGCAAAAGAAGACTCACTATTAAATACTCCAAAAGGAAAATCATGACAAGCTTTATTTGATATTAAGGCACCTATTGGACAAGAAAATCGTTTTGGAGTCCCCAAAGCTGTAAAAGGTTGAGTTATCAATGTGAGATGTATCCAAATCAAGGAAGAAGATTATCTCAGTGACATTGTAGAAAAAATTCAAGTATATATTTCATAAAAACATAAAATACAAGTTGGTGATAAAGTACTTAGAAGGATGGTAATAAACGTATTATTACAAAATAAAAATGCCCAAACAAGGTATGCCTTATTTATAGAATGGAACACCAATGGATATGGTATTAAATCCATAAGAGGTACCTTAACGAATGAATGTAGGACAAATATTTGAGTCTTTGTTTGGTTTAGCATAAATAAATTGATTCATGCATTGAAATCATGCCATCAAGTTGATGACAAAATTCATGCATGTTCCAATGGACCTTATACACGCGTTACATAACAACCTCTAAAAGGAAAATCCCATTGAGGGAAATGAGTAGGATAAATCGAAGTTTGGGCTCCATAAGGTTTTGGTATCACTTATATTTTTTAGGAGATGCTTACTTTAGAAGCTGACCATTTGGACATTCGTGAAGACATATTTGGCACCATTCTCAATGGAGAACCAATGCCTAAAACCTAGTACTTCTACAAAATCTTTCAGATTGCTCAATCAAGAACTATGATCTTTGTTTACTCACGGAATGAATGAATTCCAACATACACAAGGAGTAAACAAGAGTAACTTACAAAACATAACACCATACTAGAATATAAGGCATGAAATCATCACAGTTGTCTTTATTTATCGAACATATGCCAGTACAAGTAAATTGTGAACAATCATAGCAATAGTAGTATCTATTAACTACATGACTATCGATACATATAGTGCATGAACGGTGGTTGAAGGACCAACCGTCGCATCATTTCATTACATTAATTATTCTCTCGGGAACTAATTCTCGAACCACTAACTAGTACACCAAAACAATTACATTAATATCAAACTAACTAAGTCTTATTTCTACTCACTGCCGACTAAGTACATTTCAGCCAGCTACATCATCCCCCCAAAAAGTAGTCATCTTCCAGACGACTAAAAATGAAAAACTGGGGTAAGAAAGGGAATTTAAGAGGAGGGAGGAAGAGATTGTGTCCTTGGATGCACAGACGAAGATGGAGCCGTTGCCGACTGCTGCTAAAGGCGCTGAAGTTTTTGGGTGGCTGCCTTCTGCTGCTCTTGAGCTAACTTCACCATCTTAATTGCCTTGGCAAGTTTGGCTGGGTAGTTGCCAATTCCTCTTTTGTACCCGCCAAATCCTTGTCCTTCTCAACCAACTAAGTATCCCTCTCGGCCAACTACTTGTCCTTCTCAACCAACTGAGTATCCCTCTATGCCAACTGCTTGTCCTTCTCCCCTGATACTTCCTCCTTTGCTGAGAAGTTGTGGTAGCCTCCAGGGGATGCGTTGTTTTGGGGTTTCGACGATGTGGTCGAAGGGGTTGACTGTTCCCCTTGTGCGAAGAACACTTGCAAACTCCGTGTTTTTAGGTTGTACGAGCACTCCTTGACGGAGTGTCCCATAACTTGGCAAATGTCACAAAACATTTTCTTCGGACAGTTCGCCTTTGTGTGACTTGTTTTGCATTCGGTACACCACAATTCATTTGCCTCCTTCGACCCTTCTTTGTCGGCTTTCAGTTCTTTATCATTCTCAAATATCTCGATGGAGAGCTTGTACAGTTTTTGACTCGTCTTCGCTCTCCCCCGTACTTTCGTCATCATCTTTCTTTTTCCCTCACGAAGATGTCTTGTTTTTGCTCTCAATGTCCATTGCACGGTTATATGCAGTTATACAATTGTAAATGAGCTCATCATTTACAAGGGCGGTATCTACTTGACTCCAGGGTCGAAGATGAAGAGCATTATAATGCGGACTTTCCATGATGTGCCCACTACAGGACAGTCGGGGTATTTCAAGACTTACAGGCAAATCAGGGAGAGGTTTACTTGGAAAGGTCTTGAGGCAAATGTTCTCCGGTATGTTAGAGAGTGTCTCGTTTGTCAGCAAAACAAACAGGAGCACACCTACCCAGCAGGCCTACGACAACCACTTTCGATTCCTAATAGGAAGTGGGAATGCCTGTCCATGGACTTCATTATGGGCTTGCCTAAAGCCTAGGGGAGAGATTGTATATATGTGGTTGTAGATCGGTTAACAAAATATGCCCATTTCTTTCCAATTGCAGCTACATACACAGCTACACTGGTGGCAGAGTTGTTTTCCCGAGAGGTATTCAAGCTACATGGGTTACCTCAGAGCATAGTTAGCAACAGGGACAGCCGGTTCTTGAGTCACTTTTGGCAGGAGGTATTCAGACTTTGTGGGACCAAGCTAACTCCTAGTACCAGCTACCACCCACAGACCGATGGCCAGACAGAGATAGTTAATAAATGGGTGGAAGGTTACCTCAGGAATTACATAGTTGGGCAGCAAAAGGCTTGGGTGAAGTGGATTCACCTATGCAAGTATTGCTATAACTCCACTTATCGCATGTCAATACAGATGACACCATTTTTGGCGTTATATGGATACGAGGCCCCGAGTTTCCTCGATTTACTACTGAGCGACAGTAGAGTGCCTAGTGCTGGTGACTTGTTGCAGGAGAGCCAGGACATTATGAGGGCTCTCAAGGAGAATATTCCTAAGGCACAGAATTAGCAGAAACAATATGCAGATTAGAGGAGGACTGAGAAATCTTTCAAGGTTGGGGACATGGTATATCTGATGTTGCAACCATACCGCCAGTCTACACTCAAGAAGAGTGGTGCTGAAAAACTTAAACCACGCTACTATGGGCCATTCCAAGTTATCAGGCGAGTTGGCAAGGTAGCATATGAGCTCCACCTACCAGCAGATAGCAGGGTACACAATGTTTTCCATGTATCACGCCTCAAAAAGGCGTTGGGGCATCATTTGATTCCATCTGCAATGTTGCCACCCCTGGATGATGAGGGGAAACTAATTCTAGTACCTGAGGCTATCCTGGATTTCAGAGAGAGATAGTTGCAGAGACAGACCATCAGGGAATACTTAATCAAATGGAAGGATTTGCCGGTAGAGGATGCCACCTGGGAGGGTGAGGAGATCTTGCAGCACCCAGAGTTGAGATTGCTTGGGGACAAGCAATTTCAAGGAGGGCGGAGTGCGGACTGTAATGTCCCCTCCAAATTAGACATCAGTTGTTGGTGAGATTAGCCTATCATTTTGATCCTCATAGGCTAATAAGTATGGATAGAGGCTCTCCTAAGACTTGTATCTTCTTCTAAGTTCAGTGGTTTCCAGTCTTGGCTTTCGTTTGATGCTCACAGGGCTTTGTTTGCTACACTTACTATAGTAAGTCAGAGGTTGGTCGAGAGGGGCCCTTACTATTTTTAGTAAGGCACTTGGTCGTATGGATATCTACAGAGTTGGCCCCAATTTCAGATGGTTTGATAAATTTTTAAATATTGAAGGAGATATTAAAGTTTAAATGGCTCAAATAATATTTAATTATAAAAAGGTGACATTATAAAGTTATAACTTAACTTTATATCATGAGGGTCAATTCATCATTAGAAGGGGGCCATATTATTTAATTAATTGAGGGCGCCAACTTCAAGGAAATATTAAAATATTTCCCAAGTGCAATGTTATTTTATTTAATATGTTTTAAATGGTGCTTTTTGGGAGAAATTGCACCTCTTCATGAGATGCTTATAAATTGCCCTCAAGAAGTCGATTTTCTCATTCTGGAGTATTTTCTGAGTTGATGAAAATTACTGTGAGAAGGGAGCCAAGGGTTTCATTCCACGAGCCATTGGATAACGATTCATTCTTCAGTGTTGCAGCCATTTGAGGTGGTGAAATATCCATTGAATTTGGCATACAGGAGGACTTCATACAGAGGTTCTATTTGTGAAAAATGGTGAGAACTTACAAAGGGTTTTGAGTGTAATATCATATTCATGAGATTCAGAGTATTGTGGAGAAGCATTACAGTTTGAGTCTTAATTGCTAGCACAAGGTTCAAGAAAGGTACGGCCTGCTTTGCAGCCATTTATTGCAGCAAGAGGGGCGATTCTATGAGAGGGGTGATTTGGGGTTTGAAGGCATCCAAAAAATCCAGATAAATTCATGAAGGGGCGCCCAGCATGGTAGAACCCAACCATAATAATTTTGAGGAGAAAAAACGTCTTAGATGAGGAGAATCGAAATTCTTATTGAGTTGCTTTTTAGCAGCCATTTCAGAGCAGCAATCATTATTCTCCATTTTTCGGGTATGCTTGTAATTTGAACCTCTCTGTTATTGATCAATAAAATAAAGCAATTGCAGTGTGGCTCTTTCTTTAGTTTATTGCATTTCCTTTCATTTAATTTCCAGTTTTAGCATTGTTATTTGCAAAAAAACCAAAAAAGCATAAAACCCTCAAAAACACAAAAAAAAATTGCAAAACAAACAAAACAAAAACAATACCGACAATTGGGCTTTCGAGTAGAGGAAGAAGTGTTCTTACACTCTTGTTTTTCTACTTTATCATACTAGAGCATACTTTGTTTACTTCATAATGTTGTTTTGGCCCTTTGAAAGTAGTTAGCTAGGCCGTTCGTTAGTTTTCTAGCGTTCAACCTCTCCTTAGTCCTCTGGTCATACAAACGCCAGCGCACTTGAGAGATGCCAACACACCGCGCTATCGTCTCAGGACCGCCCTTTTGTCCTCGAGCAAAGAACTTCCTGAGGCGTAGTGTTGAGCCTGAAAACTGGCTCGCCTAGCCCCTTTTTGTGTTTCAGGTCTACAGAATACCCGAAGGGCCTTGCGGTCCTCATTATTCTTGTCCCGCATTTCCTAACATCCCGTTTAGCTAAGGTAATATAGGGCAGCCTTCCACTCTTGGCCCTCCGTGACCTGGGGTCTTGCACGTGGTCGATCCCCCTACCTTACAATTTTGAAAAGGGAAAATTAAAACACTAACACACCATTTTCCTTTGCTCCCACTCATAATAGAGTGCTTAGGTTTTCTTGATTATTTGTATTATATTTCCCTTTTTTGTAATGTGACGCTGTGTTTTGTCATTAGTTAGGTGATTCAAAATGTTCGTCCCTAGGTGATTTAGGAATATAGTCCAGCTCTATTGCCCAATTGATAATGCAATAGTCTACTTGATAGATGAGATTCATGGTGCATTGTCCTTCGCCAAGATTGATCTACAATCAAGGTATCATTAGATGAGGATGTGCATAAGATAGCCTTCAAATGTCACTGCGAGCATTCCTAGTCATGCCATTTGGGTCGTCTAATGTGTCAGCGACATTCTAGTCTTGCATGAATTAGGTATTCATTAAACCATTGAAGAAGTTTATAATGGTTTTCTTATGTAATAATATAACTTATGGTACATTTAGTCATTTCAGAAGTGTAATAATATAACTTATGGTACATTTAGTTATTTTAGGGTTTGGTTCTTAGGTTTATGAAGTTGATTCCCATAAAGAGATTTTCCTCTCTTTATTTTAGTATCAATCATGTCTTCCTGAGTTTTCTCTTCATTTTTGCCCCCGAGATTCTTCTTTCGCAAGCAGATTTCAATCAAATTTCAGGCAAATTACTCTAAATTTGCATATAACCTTCATCTTTTTCGCAGACCAAGCATGTGATTAGCTCTAATACCAAATGTTGGATGCAAATGAATGAATGCATAAAGAATTAGAAAGAGAATACTCCATGAAGCACACATTAATATGCATTTGAACACTTATTTATTATCGAGGGAGGAAGTTACATTGGTTGTAGCTTACATTGTGTAAGTTAATTAAACCTAATTAGTATACAGGTCATTACTACATTATAAACAGTAAAAGCCTATATCAAATATCAATAACTTATGTCTAATATTTAGTTAGTTATTACATAACTCTTGATATACTTATGGGCTCAAATCTCTCTTCTCAATAATATACTATTTTAACATTTATTTCAAAAACAATTTATTCAACATACAATTGCATAAATTATATCTTAGCAGATCTTCAAACTATGCATATCTGATGCTTTATCCAAAACAAAGTATTCAGAAACCACCCAACAGACCTAGGTCTTAAACTTGATTGTAGAATTATTATGTCAGGTTTGTGCAAGCAGTCGTAGGGGCACTCTTTATAAGTGGAGGCACCAAAACCTCATTAATACTACACCAAATTGTTTTTCTTTTTAGTATATGGAATCACTGAGATTGCAATAATACATAACAGAAGCATCTGGCATACAATTATGCAGATTCTGTCTTAAAAGACCAACAGAAAATTAGATCAAACTAATGGGAAGCTATCCCAAACCCATAAGTTTCAATATGCATTGCAACCATACAGATTCTGTATTTAGAGACCAACAGAAAATTAGACCAAACTAATGGGAATCTATCCCAAGCACGTAAGTTTCAAAACATGCAACTTTTAACTAACCTTTTCAGCTAGAGCCTTTGTGAGTGCAACCTGCCCAACCTTGTCCGGTACATTCACACCAGCCCATCCAATCCACTTGGCCTCGAACTGCCTCAAACCTGGAAAATTAGAACAAAACATTTCGTAAGAAATCCAAGCAAACCAAAGACTCCACTTTTGCCAATAAACTTGATAAAATTAGAGTCTTTTACTGTTGTTAGACTGCTTTAATTAGTTGCTTGTGAAGATACTTTTCAACAAAAAACATAAGAGAAAGTAACCCAAGCCAAAATACCAACATCAAGTGGAGAAACTAAAATTGAAATTGGAATCATATCAAAATAGGCACTAAATAACAACAGCAATAGGGGCACCACCCAGATCAAAAAAGATCACCAGGTTTCGTCCAAGGACCCAAAAAGACATAAAATGGCTTACAAAAAATGCAAATTAAGAAAATAATTATATAACATCCACAAATGATGAAGTAGATAAATGGGAACTGAATGCAGTCACCAACAGCAAAACGATCAGTTGCAACATGGATTAGATCTTCATGAACCGAGAAAAAGATCAAAACAAGGAATAAAAATTTATTCAAATTGAACAGGCCATTATACAAGACAAATGGGAACTAGATAACATCAACCAGAGCAGCTTCCACATCAAACAAACATAAACAAGATTTGTCCAAGAGCCCAAAAAGAGATCAAAACAAGGCTTAAAACAGATTGAATTTAAAACTGAAATTATATGCAAGTGCAATTTGTACAACAACCATCAAGAGCAAAATAGCACAGTTCCACATTAAAAAAGCGTGAACTAGAGCTATGGAAGAACCCAAAACAAGATTGAAAGAAAACTTTAATAAAACTGGAGTTGAAATTATGTGAATGCCCAAATGACCAAAGTAAGGAAACCGGAACAAGCAAAATGAACAGCTCCAACATCAAATAAAAAAATCAACAAAATCCATTAAAGAACCCAAAAGGGATCATAACAGACTTAACAGAAATTAAAATTATGTTGTCTAAAAATGACAAAAGGGAATCAAAAACTGCCACAAAAAGCAAAATGAGAGCTCCAACATAGAAAAACATGAATAAGATCCTTTAAAGAACCAACACAAGATCTCAATAGGGCTTAGAACAAATTGAAATTGAAAATTATATTGTCTACAAATGACCAAAGAAGGCAAATGTGAATTAAATTAACAGCAACTAGGAAGAAAAGAGGCAGCTCCCACGTCAAAAATATCAACGTGATCTATCCAAGAACCTAAGAAGATCTACATTAGCACCTAGAAATGATCAAAACATGTGAACGGAAATTGAAAAACTAACAGCAATAAAATGGTAGCTCCAACATTAAAAAAAAAAAAAAAAACATGAACCAAGCCAACCCAAGAACCTAGATAGCAATCAAAACAAAACTTTAAACAATTTGAAATTATATTAATAACAACAATTGAACCAACCTAGGAAAATTGGGGTTTGCATAACACCCAATTCAAAATGAGCACATCCATACTGATAAAACATGAACTAGATTTATTTAATAACCCAAAAAGGATCAAAACAAGGCCTAAAACAAATTCAAACTAAAAACAGAACAACTGCATCAATGTCCATAAGCAAATTATGCAAAAGGAATTGGATGGATACTTGCATCGAAAGAAAAATGTGCTCGGCAAACATATAAGACACATAAACAAGATTTCTTCAAGAACCTAATCAAAGATCAAAGCAAGTGATTATTATATAAATGTCCACAGATGATCAAAGTAGGAAAATGGGGACTAAAGAACATCCACCAAGGGCAAAAGGTTATTGAATAACAGCCACTTAGAAAACAGCTCCAACATGAACCAGATCTATCCAAAAACCAATTAGCGATTAAAATAGACTTGAAATTTTGCATTGATATTTTATAGCCGAACAATGATCAAACAAGGAACATGGTAATTAAATAGCATCCACTAAGAGCAAAACGAAAAGCTCAACATGAGAAATTATGAACAAAATATATCAAAGAACCCAAGAAGAGATAAAAACAAGCTATATAACAAATCTATATTATTTGAATGTCCACAAGTGATCACAGCGGACAACTTGGGACTGAACAACAGCCACCAAAAGCTCTAAAAAAGATTAAAAAATTAAATCTACTCACGAGCCTAAAAGAGATTAAACAAGACTCAAAACAAATCCAATTTGACATTGAAATTACTCTAACGTAAAGAAGGCCAATGGAGGCCGCGTAACATCCACAGGGAGCAATCTGAATCTCTTTAACATTTTAATAAAAAAACAAAATCCATCCAATTACCCAATAAGACTAAAACAAGGTCTAAAATGAATTGAGTCAAAATTATATTGCCAAATGGGGATTGAATATCAATCACCAGGAGCAAAATGAGCGCCTCCAACATAGAAAAAGCATAAACAAATGTCATTCAAAACCCAAGAAGAGATCAAAACAATTCTTAAAAGGACAATTTCATAAAAGATCAAAGTCGACAAACGGGTATTGAATTACAGCCAATATGAGCTCTAAAGAAACGGCTAAAACATAGAAAAAACATTAACCAGATCCGTTCAAAAACACAAAAAGAGATACCAAGAAATTTTCAAATGGGGATTGAATAACAGACACTCGGAGTAAAAGAAGCAACTCCAACATAGAAAAGAATCAACTAGATTCATCCAAGAATCCACAAGGAGAGGAAAGCGGGCATTAAAGAAAGAATTTACCAAATGGGGATTGAATACCAGCCAGTAGAAGTAAGGAAAAAGAAAGGCAGCGTCGAAACACATTAACTAGATCAATCCAGTAAACGAAAAAGAGATCAAAACAGGACTTAAAAGCAAGAATTTACCAAGAAGAGCACTGACAAGGCCTCCAGCACTAATCTCCAACGACCACAAATCCTCTCCCTTCCTGGTAGCAGAGACCGGCAGTCTATTAGCAACTACCAGCAACCTCTGCCTGGAAGGCCTCCCCTCCTCAACTTTCCCTCCGGCACAATAAGTAGCTATCCGAGCTAGTTCATTAACAGGACTCCCCACTCCATACTTTTTAGGCCCGCAGTCCCCGTCTCCACCAATATGTTCTTCCGCTTCTCCTTCAGCCGCATTTGAATCCCTTGAATTGCTATTCCCTTCACTTTTTCTGAGCTGCCTCTCTCTCAAAAGCCTCTCCACTCTAGACGTACTGACAGGGCCACGAGACGACCTTGTAAAGCTTGAATTATCTGCATTAGCCAACTCAGAATTCGTCAATGGGCCTCCATTTCCCAGCTCAGAAGATAAAGAAGAAGAAGAAGAAGACGACGACGACGATGATAATGTTCTTGAGAATGGACTGGAGTCATCTTCCTCCCATATTCGACTCCTTTCAGCAGTAGTTACCATGGTAGGATGTTATGGCATAACAATATACACCCACAAAAAGAATTCAAAGACCCAATAGACAAAACAGCGGAAAAAAAAAAAAAAACCACCCCAACAACAGTAATTTTCAGCTCTCTCTAAATACACTAAAACAAATGTCGGTGGCTCTTGATTGGGCCTGAACCGAAATTCCCACTCATATATATACACAACTAGTGTTAAATGTTTGCTGTTGTAGCAGTAGTTAAGAAGGTTCTTTGTTGTTGTTAATGAGCTAAAGAAAAAACTAAAAGAACAGGGCATTCTCGAGGAGAAGGTTTCTACCGCCGGAAAGAGCCGATCGGAAAAGCCTTAACGGAATACAGAACGTTTTAAAACACCATCATTTGTGTACTTTGTGAATATTTATAGAAAATTTGATCTTTTCTTTCCAGTACAAATGTGCAAGAAAGTAGAGACAATAGAAATCTATTTTGAAGGCACCTGCTGAACCATTTCTGCAAGTTGCATGCCTCATCCAATGCTAGGGTGGCATGGGGAAGGTGGTATGTATGGTGGAAATTTGTACATTTTCACATGGAATTATGTCAGTTAACAATATTTTTATCTTCTTCTTTTTTTCACCTCCAAACAAGCAGATACTTGTTGCTTTGATGATATGGTCCCCCAGGACTCTTCTTTCCTTTTGAGCGCTTAACCTTCTTTTAAAATTAAAAAGAAAAAAAAAGGTGTGTTTAGCTTTCCTCCTGTGTATTTTATTGGATGATTTTTCGTAGTAATTCTTGATATTTATTTTAATATTAATCAATTATATACGTGGCATTATTTGGTGTGATTTATTTAATCAATTTAATTTATAATTTTTTCAAATCTTATATATATTTTTCTTATTATCAAATTTGTAGTATATCCTTTCAATATAATTAGTTTTATAATAACATCATCATATGTTTATGTGTCTAATAATAGGAAGAAGTAATTATGTGTTTGATAGCATTATATTGTCTATAATCATGAAATATAAATGTCACTTTTTAAAATTTTCATAACAAAAGTTATGGTTCTAATAGCAATACAATTATGTTTTATTTAGATGATTATATTTGATTGTGTCATTAAAAGTTGAATATACTTGAATAATGAAATGATGGCACAAATTTTTTTTATGTTTTATTCACTATATAAATGAGAAGATTCTTATTTGTGAGTTATTTAGCTTATGTTATAGCTTTTGTTACATATTTGGTTGCTACACATTCTATAAGTTGCCCCATAATGTTGCAATCTTACATATTTACAATTGTTGTATAATATTTTCACAAAATCTATATAACAGTATTGTTGGGTGATTTGTTAGAAGTATTCAAGTATATCATTGTAGTGAAGATACAAAATACAAAATCATTAATCACGAGCAAAGACACTAAGTAGTCAAACATGAGCAAAGCCTAACTATTATGTGGTCTTGTGCATTTGTAAGTGTTACCTAGCATGCTTAAAGAGTATATATTTGTGACATTGTTGGATGATTTGTTAGAAGAGTCCAATGATGTTGGTTTACTAAAGATATAGAGTAGTCAAACGCAAGTCGAGATATAGAGTAGTCAAATGTGAGTCAAGATATAGAGTAGTCAAACACAAGCAAAGCATGGTATATGTATTTTTGTGTTTAGCTATAGTTGAATCTACTAATTTATTTAAATGGAAGTTAAATTCATTTGCAATCCATATTTTTTTATTGCAACCTTGTTGCCCAATGTTAGATATCAATCTACTAAAGTGATTTTTATCTTTATTGTTTGAAATGAGTGTTTCTTGATGGAATTCTTGGAGTTATGTATTTGTTTTTATCATGTGCATCTTGCTCCAATTCTTTGCCATTACCCATTATCTTGACTTATATTTGTTGGATGGGCATGATCTTCAATTTAATAGTTGCTTTAAGTGGAATTACCCAAAGATGGCTTATTTTTTTGCAATATGAAGTGCCCATTTGATATCTTTATCTCATGAAGGCCTCTCTATATGTTATTTGGATTTTAGTCTCATTGAATATCTTTAAAATACAATGAGAAAGTTGGACTGCATATTATATTTCATGTATGTGAGAAATCGAGTTTAGAGTTGAAAGCCTCTTAATTTATATACTTGTGGATTTCTTGTGGGGGAGTGATTATACTCATGATTATTTATAATTTATGACATCAAAGACTACATATCAAAATATAAAGTAAAGGATAATAAATAGAATATTTAGTGATCTATTAAAGAGTAGATGGGGATACAATCCCCTATTTCTAGGCTATATAGTAGTGGGTTCTAGTAGGAAGACATTAACACGGAGCCTCTTCCCAAGAGCTCTTCTAATTCCTCCTGTCTGTCTTATTTTTACAAGTGAAACCATAAAAAAACACATTGTCCAAATACACATGGATATTAATTTACTAGCTTAAGGGAAGCTGCTAACAAGTTCCTTTAGCATTATCATTAGAAAATCTTAAATTCATGTATTTTTTTAATTTATTTTCTTCATGCAATGATTGGGATTTTTTTTAAATAGTTTCAAATTTATGTAGAGAATTTATTTACCGATATTTTTTCTCTAACTTTTATGATGATAGTAGTTAAATCACCATTGACTATCACTAAAGAGGTAAAATTGTGATCTTAAAGGCTTTAACTATATTTAGAAAAAAGTATATATTGTATGTGTTTATCTCAATTTTGTTCATAAAAGAATAAATAGTTTTTAATGATGTGTTGGTTATCAAGATATAGATTTTCTACCAATACCACACTTGAAATGCTTGTCTTAAACCAATCATAAATGTAATTAAACTTTACAGTAATTCTTGACATAATTCAAGATAGAGATTAAGACTTATCAAAAAAACATAGTACACTTCCATTAATCCATGCTTATGCAACATTTGTACATGGTTCATGTAATAATAATTTAGTTGTAGCCTTGCCAAATTTATCCAAGATAGCTAAGTTGGAAAGATTGTAAATTTAATCTAATCAAGGTTGTTGCTATTGTCATATCACTACTCTTTAGGAAAGTAGAATTATTATGTATTTTAATTGGAAATTAAGAAACATGGTTATAAAGGTGTACTATTGGCCTATATAGTTTCATTTAAAACAACTTAAGTAGCACATTTTCAAGTGGCTATCTCAACTACATAATCTTAAATAGTTGTGTCTTTGTCCCTATTAAAAAATGTTCAAATGTTTTTAGGAATTAGAATGTATTTCAAAAAACTATAATTGATTAGTATAAACAATTCATATCATCTCTAATGTGATTCTAAGAGCTATAATGAGCAAGATTTTGTATGTTGCAAGTGCTCAACATCTACTACATGCTTTCACACTTTCTTATCTACTAATCTACTATAGTGCACGATAGATGCTCCCACTATAATACATGTTTAGTTCATGACTAAATTTTCAACATCAAAATCTTAAAAAGTTGTTGGGATGTTGCAATGAGGGAGATGAACTTGGAGGTGCCACTAGATAGGCAATATCATATCATATGAGTTCATAATAGAGAATTTAATTAGGAGAAAAAATGGATAAATATATCACTAGGTACTAGGGATAGAGAGGGTAATATATATATATATATATATATATATTTCAGATACTAGATGTAAGAGCTTGGATGGGGCCAGGTGTTATGTCCAACATATAGGAAGGTTAAAAATTTAAATTTAATCGTGTATCTCTTTACTTTTGGATTTCATGAGGCCACAAATATAAATTAGCTTTATTATTTTATGTAAAATTTACACACACATTTAATTTAGTCCTAACTGGTTGAAATGATGGAGGTGTTTTTACATCACGGAGAAGATATGTATTTGATTTAAAAAGATGGATTGACCTATGTACACTTTGTAGAACAATAAATAAAGTAAATAGGAAATGACTTTCCTTGTGGGAATTCACCAAGAGGGTCTCAAATATTAAATTTGTTTCTCACTTGGCAATGATAAGAAAAATATTTATTTTTGGTCAGTTTTAGAGATCAATAAATACCTTATTTAAAGGCTTGCACAACACAATAACATTAGAGAAAAAATTTAACTGTTTTAGGTAGATATGAGATGGATGAATACTTATATTTCTAGTTTCTTGTACAATGTATCATATGCACAAGTATTAATTTATTTTATCAATCCAAACTTGTGAAGGAAGAAAAAAATGATAACATATCCACATCAAATAAACCCCCTTAATTTTATAATTATATTTTATTATAGGGATTGATGTTAAATTATTATAGTACAAAAATCTATTAATGTATTTTATTTTTGTAATCTCTTATAAAAATTCACTCATTATTTTTTACTTAGAGTTGGGTATGATAGTGGTGGAAATGAAGCATTGAATTGAATTTATGAGGGGTATAAAAAATTAATTAAAAACAGGGACCTAAGATATATAGTAAAAAGTGGATATATTTTAATATAAATTGTATACATGAAGTAGAAATTAAATTATGGTAATTATTTAAGATTATATGATCAGAAATGATATAGGATAAGTTTACCAAGTGCATCTAGAGAGATGAAAGGTTGCTTGTCTGTGAAAGAAGAGATTCAACACTTTTCTCTTTGGTAAGATATAATTAAAACAATGCTTACAAAATAATACATCTTTAATTCAAAGAAAAATAGAGATAATAAAAGTTAAAGAATTGGGATTATAGATCTAGAAAGTATGGAGAGATAAATTGATAAAAGTACTATAACATCATAAAAAGTTTGATCACATCATCAAATCTTAAAAATTCAACATTAATAAGAGTTGTGGTCCAAGGATAGGATTAAATTCAAGACTAGTGATTGAGGAATATGAGAAGGGTACATCTTTGTCATTGGGGAATGCACAATTGTACATGGTACTAAAAAAATGATTAAGATTTAAGAAATTTTTACATTTGTAAATATGTTATGTTTGTGGCAAATTTTATAAATTGGTTCATAGATCCCAAAATATAAATTTAGATTGGAAAGTTACATAAGACGTACAAAAATTAGAAAAGTAGATTAATTATGATAGGGTGGAAAGAATGGTTTGTTTTATTATATCTAATTTTTTCAATTCAAATTCAAGGTAAAAAACAATATTTTTGTAATCTATTTTACGATATTAATTTTCAGTTTTGTGTTGATAAAGATATAAAATTACTTCCAAACCTAATAAAATATAAATTTTGAAATTTTGAAATTGTTGCAAAATTATTTTTTTCTAAGGGTTTGTTTAACTTAAAAAACTATTTGATATGTGACAAATAGCATAAATAGTTTCTTAAGCCATCTTTGGATAATAATTATACATAAAGTTGGTTTACGAACACAATCGATAAATAAAAATAAATTTAACTTTGTTATGGCAAGGAAGAAACACATAACCAACCCTTTATCTAGGGTAAACATGAAGGCTTATAAACTTTCATACATATTTCCATGTGTTTTTCTAATGCAATCAAAATTCAACTAACTCTATGTGATCACCTTTTTGCAACTTAGATGTATCTTTTATTATTTTTAAATATTTATAACTCTACTTCCTTCATATAATTACAATATAGTTAAAGGAATCACTAATAACTTGCTTTAAAAATAATAATTTAATTATCTTATTGTAAGGGTGAAATTTGCATATTCATTCTAATTCTCGTTTAGTTTTGTCTATTTTGAGATAATGATTTAATGCAGTTATATATTGACAAATGATGCATTCTTGTGCAAAGTTGGGCTCACTCCTCCATGTTATTACTCACTCATTTTTATACCTATTTCTTCTCCTTATACACCCATTATCCACCTTCATTTTAAAATCATTTTATCTTGAGTCAATCCTATGGGTGCTTGACCTTTGATTTTTCAAAATTATTAAAATTTTGGTTGACGATTGCTATATTTTTATCACCTAAATCCTACTAAATATGCATTTTCATAATTTATTGTCGTATTTCTAACTTTATAGGAATTCGATCACATTTATTTATCATTGAACATCAAACAAAAAACCATTCATATTTAAGGAAGGAGCATGCTAGGAACAATTCTATTGGTGCACTAAAATGAATTAGAATTTGCATGCCCGTCATATGAGCATCTACATGTTTAAATATAGTTGTCCTTAATTAATTGCAAGGTCATAGTTTTGGTCATTCTTAGAGGTTGGCATAGGAGAACATGTAGCCTTGTGATTTGACATCCCTATAAAGGAATTTTTAATAACACAAATCTTCAATTAGAGTAGACAATAAAAGTATTGAACCAAAGAATAGAGGTACACAAGTTATAAGTTAAATTTCATGACCCACAAATTAATTCTACACATATGGATTTATATTAGACCCATAAAACTTGACCTAGATACACACAAAGATCTAGATACACATAAAATCTAGTGTCAAGAATATACTATAGTTATTCATTTAGTAGTATTGAATGATTAGAGTCAATGCCACATCTTATCTCAGCCTCCTTCTAGCATAGAGTTAAGTACACCAATCTAGATCACATTTAATTTCTAGCTTTAACAATTAATTTTAAACTAATCGCTCCCACAACTATCATTTATAAATCCAAGTTTATGATTATTCCATATTGTTAGAAATCTGAAATAGATTGAATAACCCAAGAACTTTACAAGAGAAAATCAAAGCTACATAAACTGGAAAAGCATAAAGAATGCACACCAGAACTCCGAGAGATTATGCAATGTCAATATGACAAAATTGTATTAAGAGCTTCCAAGCTGAAAAGATACAATGCAAATATGCATGAAAGGATGAAAATACAAGCTAGATAGTGAGTTTATATAGAACATAGGAGAGGAGGTAGGTGGAAAATCCAACCAATAGGAATAAACCATAAAAAGTGGAGATGGACCACCAAAAGTGGAGATGCCCACCAAAAGTGGAAAGTGGTTCCACCATTTAAGGAAGGGGACACCTCATCACTTATCTCCTAGTTATTAAATAATAAACTCGCTTTATTATCCTAAGCAAGCTTAATTAAGTGTAGGAAAAACCTAAGACTAAGGGAAAATAAATTAACCCACTAGGCAAATAAAAACCTACACTAACACCCCCCCTTAAGCACAACTTGGGAGGATGTAAAAGATGATGGGTCCTGGTAACTAGGCCATGTTAGGTACCCATGTACAAATGCAATGCAGAAAAATCTCTCACAACCAAAGAAAAGGAGAAAACCCAGTGGGACAAAACTCCTCCCCAAAAAAGATGAAAAAAAAGAAATGAAGGACTAAGTAGCCCCCCCATGGATGACACCAACTGCACCCCAAGAAAATCCCACAAATGAAGGAACTTTCTCTCAGTGAAGGGTTTGGTGAAGATGTCTGCAATCTAATCTAATGTTGGACAGTACTTGAGATCAATGATCTCACTATGAATCAACTCTTGAATGTATTGCATGTGGATCTCAATGTGCTTGATCCGCTGATGATGGATCAAATTGTGACAGATCTGAATTGCACTCTGGATGTCATAATGGATGACTGTGGGCTTCTAGAAGGGAATGCCAAACTCAGTGAGAATGTTTTGAAGCTAGATGGCTTTAGTAGCAGCATTAATTGCTCCTTGATACTCAGCCTTTGTAGATGAAAGGGAAATAGCAGACTGCTTCTTACTCGACCAACAAATTGGACCAGAACCAAGGGAGAAGCAATATCCTAAAGTAGACTTGCGATCCTGAGAATCACCTGCCCAATTTGAATTTGTGTGTCCCACCAAGTCAAAATCCACACCCGCTACATAATGAATCCCATAATTGTGAGTACCCTTGATGTAGTGAAGAATCCACTTAGATTCTTTCCAATGTAGCTCATGTGGCTCTTGCATGAATCAAGAGACCATGCCTATTGCATATGAAATGTCGGGCCTCGTATGAGTCAAATAGATGAGACTACCAACAAGTTGTTGATACAAAGTGCCATCAACCAAGGG
>VDFB02002863.1:334341-387882 GCA_007258455.2 Sequoia sempervirens | reverse complement strand
TATTACGACACGGGTAAAAAAGCAACCCAATTCCATATTCAAAGCGTGTAGAAACCATGCATATTCGTGTAATGTGATAAAATCAATAAGCTAGGGGGAAAGAGTTGCTAATCGATTATAATTTGCATCGCTTAGTTACAAACAAAGTTACTATGGGAGTGGTATGTACTATGTACCATTTACCCAACCTCCAATTAATGACTCCAATATACCATTTTATTCTTATGTTTTTTTTGTAAGTCTATTGTTTTCATTTTGGTAATTTTTTTTATATTTAATTTTTGTCATAGTGGGACATTGATCGTACGGAGAAGACTCTGGCCCAGAGCATAGATCACGATGTATCTTCAGGTGCTTCTACCCGATAGGTTTACCTCATTGTAATTGTACAAATTAGATACAAGAAAAATGTTTTATTATGATGTTGTTTTCATAAGTTTATTGGGTTAATTTCGATAATGTTTTAATATTCTTGTTGCAATTGACTGATTGGGGAAAGGAATCAGTAGTAAACGAGAGCATCCATAGGGAGGTGCAGTCAATATTATGTGATGATGACATCACTTATTCAACAAACCCTCTCGATATGATAAGGAAGACCCAAAAAAATGCAATGAAGAAATCCTTAAGTTGTTAATCATAATGCCTCAAACAGATGAGATAAGAGAGAGGGTTAAAATATTGACTGAGAGATCACAAAACTTGCAAGTAAGATGCCATCAGGTCTTTAATTATAACATAAGTTCATTCCTGGTTTTATATTTTGTACTCTTTTATGTCATGAACTAAAATATGTGTTGTTTTTATAGAATTTTTTACGTCCTTATGATGCTTCTAGCCATGATCAGGGTACTGCAAGTGCTTCCCAAGGAGTAGGGGTTGGTACAAGTGTCCATCCTGATCTTCCTGCACATACATCACATCATCTAACCCCATCATTTGTGCCTATATTTTCATCTGAAATGTCGGCAACACATACCATGCAGGCATCCATTAGTGCACCCTCTGGCAGCAAACACATGCCAGAACATACATTAGGACATGTACCATGGGATGCAGAGGCCACTAGTACTGGTGATATTTTAGCAGCATTTCCTGGATCTTCCTGTATTACTAGTATGGGAACATTTTTGGTCACATTTGTGGTGACCAAGGATTTCGTTCCCATAAAGATAGAGAAGGTCCCAAGTACTTTAAAAAAAATTAATTATAATTATATATAATCTAATTGAAATTTACTTATTGATCGCTCTTTTTAGACTATTGATCCCATGATCATTTTGCAGGAAATGATGTTTTTTATAAACATCTAAGTGATATTACATTGGAGCTCTTCGGGCCCACCATATGTACATGGTGGAATGCCCAAAATCAAGATTTAAAAGATGAGCTCATAAACCGTTTAGTTGTGCTCTTCGGTGATAAAACATTCAACCAAACCAAGGTCCTTAAGAAAGCTGGTACCTATCTAAAGTATGTGAGGAACCAATATAGGTAACATTTAAAGAAGAACAAAAAGTAAGAGCATCCCCCCATGATTCCGAAGAGGGAGTGGAAGGACCTAGTGTCGGATGGAAAGGAGAAGGCTGAAAAGAAAAAAGGAAAGACACCACCGAGCCAAGGAAGGTATGTGATACTATCAACAATGTAATTATATATTGATTACTTTTTATTTTTACATAATCTAACATATTTCAAACTTTTCATAGGCTTCCAGATCAAAAGCAACAAAAGAAAGACTAGAAAAACACAGGCACCACAAACTTGGCTCTGGTGGTTATATGAAATTAGTTGCACGAATTGTAAGTATCAATAAATGAAATGTTGTATCCAAATAATAAATTGAAAACAATTTTGGTTTTATCACACCATAGAAGCAAAATTCATGATCTTATGCAAAAATGTAGGGCTATGAATTCAGAGTTCCCACAGAAGATGACCTGAAGATTTCCTTCCAGCAAGGCTATGGAGCCATGGCTGAACGCCTAAGAGTCTTGACTGGGCAATTACAATCTTCCACTTGCATCTGACATGCAGTAAATAAACTCAATAAAGTTTATTTAAAATTGAATACTTGTGCAATCTATTCAATATTAATTTCCACCATAAAGTAATTACATGCCTATTTGCTTAAAACATTCAAGCAATGATAATATTGCACATGACATTGGAATGATAATAACGCATAAGATTTCCTTCCCGCAAGGCTATGGAGTTGTGGCTAAGCCCTAAGAGTCTTGACTGGGCAAACACAATCTTCCACTGCATCCGACATGCAGGTAAATAAAATCAATAAAGTTTATTTAAAATTGAATACTTGTGCAATCTATTCAATATTAATTTCCACCATAAAGTAATTGCATGCCTATTTGTTTTAAACATTCAAGCAATGATAATACTACACATGACATTGGAATGCAGCCTGGTGAGGGTAGAGCACAACCTGTAGATGAAGGTCATGGTGTGCATCCCGGTACTTTAGAGCATGTAGAGTGTGATCAACATTTTGAGCATGATCAGGCTAGAGAAGATTAGGAACATGATGTGGCCCCATCAGGTAAAGAGGACCACTCTAAAGTTCTTTTAAACATATTTAATTGCAATTGGTGTGTTAATTATTGTAACCTTTTCAACTTTAGAGCATGTAGAGTGTGATCAATGTGTTGAGCATGATCAAGCTAGAGAAGATCATGAACATGATGTGGCCCCATCAAGTAAAGAGGACCACTCTCATGTTCTTTTAAATATATTTAATTTCAATTGGTGTATTAATTAATGTGACCTTTCGTGTTTCAACTATAGATCAAGATTTAGAGGGTGTTCAGCATGTTGAGCATGAGTCTATAACAGAAGTTCGGGAACATGATGTGAACCCATCACGTAAAGAGAACCACTCTAATGTTCTTTTAATTAATGAAATACTTGTAACAACAATAATAAAACATATTAGTTTAACATTTCTTTATTATTGCAACAGACCCCCCCTTGTAGTGGCATCCACATCGTGAGCAAATGACTAGGTGTACATTAAGATCATGAGTAGAGGACAGAACAACTAAAGGGGGGACAGATGATTTAGAAAACGATACTCCACTTTAGGTTTTTTTAGCTTTAAAAAAGAAACAAAAAAAAAGTGATTGTAATCATATCATGACAACCATATTTTTGATAATATGTAAAAATTGAAAGAATGAATATTATATGTTAATGAATGAATGTGAATATGTTAATTAATGAATGTTATATGTTAATGAATGAATGTTATATGTTATTAATGGATGAATGAATTAATGTTATATGTTATTAATGGATGAATGAATGATTAATGTTATATGATTGGGTATGGGGAATTGAGAGTGATGTGAGGGGGGAGGGGGGGAGGCACCAAATGAGCTTCCACCGTCACATGGTTGGCCATGTTAAGTAGAGAATATTAAACTATTCTCGAAACAAAGAGAAGCTCAATAAGGCAATGAACTTTTTAATATAAGAAATGCATCATTTGAAACATCAAACCAATATGCAAAGATGAAAGAAAGTGCTAACTTTTCACTATGGTGGCAGAAAAATGATTCTTTATACCCTTAATCCATGCTCTGCATCATAATTTGGAGTTGTTTCCATTACAATGTTTTGAGTTTAGTTTGTTTGTATGGCTTTGTATGAATACCACATTGTGTTGTGTGTGGATTTGGTTTCAAAGCTCTGTTTCTTTTGTTTTTAGTGGTGACATAACTCTAAAATTTGACTTTTGTGCATAACAGGTTAGTAGAAAAATTGACAACTTTGAAGGGTTTAGAGGCTCGATTGAGATAGATACATGGATATTTGGATCTTGTTGTTGATGGGAGGCTTCCATTTAACCATGAAATTGTGTACCATCTGCAGTATGCAAAAGTTTCTCTACTTACATTCATTCTTGATCATAAATGTTGTAAATGATATTAATGCTTCAAACTTAAGATTCGTTTCATTGTTATAATGATCAAAATGTTATACTTTGCTATACATTCAAGCATTCTCTTTCCCCCTACCCTTTGCTCTCTCCCCCCTCCTTTTAAGAATTTTCTTTGTCATAAAAGATTCACATTTTTGTCTCATTTACACAAATTTATCTAAAGTGCTAGGAGTGAATAAAGATATGTAAAAGATGATGGATTATGTCTAAACAACAACTTTCCATATTATAGCTAATTAAATCCTTAATATTTGAATAGTTTAGAGCTCGAATAATGCTTGTATATGCATGTGTAGCAATAAGGGAGCCTATGTGAAGATTGAAATTTAAAACATCACTTTGGTATTTTTCCTTAGGCAGTGAAATGATATTTTGAGTAATACAAACCTACACACACATTGATATTTTTCGGCATTGCATTGAGGAATTTTTTTCTCTTATACCTACCCTCGGCTAGACATGGAGGTATATAATATTGGTTTATGGGTTTATTCTGTAAGTAGTTAATTTCACAGAGGAAGACTAAAATCTTCTTAATGTCCTATCAGGTGTGAAAGCATATGAATCACTTGTTGAAGGCACCATTTTGTATTCATCCAAAAACTGGTTTGTTCTTTTTTATGTTTCTTGCATGTGTTTTTTTAGGCTCTAGAGATCTAGCTCGGCTCTTTCCTTTGCACTTTTCATCTATTTTGATGATTACAGTAGATTGTCCTCATAATTTTTCATGTAGATCTGTTTGTAACCTTATTTTCTACCAATCAATTTGCAAACCAATCACATATTAAGGACCATTTCACTAACTTGTAGTCATCCATTACTTCATATGTTGCAGGTTGTGTCTGTGTGCCAATAAATCCTGATGATTACAAGAACTTTAATCATACAAGTGTACCCAATCTTTCTCGAGTAAAAGTCTTACCATATTTTATAGTACTTTAAATGGTTAATTGAAGGTGCTTCTTTAGATCTGAGATAGTTAAACCGTGTATTAAAATATGGTATTAGGTAGGCAGTATAATGATAAAACTGAGGTCCATTGAACACAAATTACGAACATAATTTATTGGACTATGAATAGTGTTACAATTATAACTATTTCTCCTTTACCTACCTCTGCATTAATGAAAAAGATAGCATATATTGGAAGTTCATTACATGTCTCATGTATGTGTTAGTATTTTAATTTTTTTTAAGTTGTTCAAGAGCTTGATTAGGTCAAGAATATGTTCTACAAGCTATGTTCTCTTGACACTACTCAGCATTTTCCCTACACATTTTCTCTTCAATCCAAACATTTCTTAACTCCTTCCCTTGTTAGCCCTTGGTTGTTCTCAAGTGTAATGCTTTTTCTATGCATCTTGCAGTCTATATGTATGATTAGTCATCTCTTATGAAGCATGGATAACCTTTCATGGAATTGTTGTTGTAATTAGACAATTTCCATTGTGAGAATAATCATTTAATTTGCATGGAAGTAAGTCTTTTTCATATTATTTGACTTGGTATTGTAAACTTGTCTTTGCAGATTCTCTAGGGGGGAACAGCAGAACTGTGATGATAGGTAGAGTTGTACAACACCATAAATCATTTGGCATTATCAATATATTGCTTATAGAATACTTTGTGCAAGTAAAATAGAATGTGTAATCACAATTGGTCTCGAATTCAAATCTGAATATAAGTACATTATACACAAGAAGATGGTATCTATTCTATGATTTAAAGAACCCCAAAATAAGAAAATTAATAGGTTCCATTTGTTTACTTGCTCTTAGACACTTGTTTAATCAGCGAGACCTTCAAAATGTCTTGCTAATAACCAGTAGTGTTCAAAACTCCTGAAGAGGTCAGATCGGTGTGACATTGGATTTGTCTTTCCAACGAAAGTCATTGGCAAGACATGGACTATTAGAACTTGAGTTTTCTATCCTGTGCCGATGATTGATCTCTCATCGATCGATTGGCTTCGGTGGTCATCGCCAAGAGTCTCCACAATGGTACATTTCAACGAATATTTTTTATAAAAAAATTGCATTGTTTCGTCGCAATTTCGACGAAGGCCACCGATGAATCACTCACTGAAAAGGTCTGAAGAAGTTGCTATAGCTACAACGAAGGCTTTGTCGTAACTCCTTTCCCATTTCATCGAAATGGCAACAAACTTCTGGTGTTGTTTTGACACTTCGAAAGAGCCATTGCAATTGCATTTTGGTTGTAATTCGTCGGTGGATACACAAAGATTTTGTCGATATTTCGATGAACATCTAAGTCATTTTATGATTTCAACAACCGACGAATCTGTGCCATTATTTTGACATTTAATTCGTCATTGGAATTTCGACGAAAAAATAGTGACGAAATTTTTTTCGTCAATTGTCCAACAAATGTTTGTCGAACAACCGACAAACCTTCGTCGAAAAATGGAGTCAAATTCAGTAGTGTAATGTGTTTGAAACATGGGTGCATATTGACTACTACTAAGCATGTACACTTGTATACGTGACATGTTGACATATCTTAACCATTGGTGATGTGTGAGATAATTTTAAAACCTATGAAAAATACAAAGGTGTTCCCTCATAGCTAAATCTAACATATATTAGTTTTAGGGTTTTTGTCTACCTTCTTATGCAACAATAGCTAAATCTAACACATATTATTTAATGGCATGGTCATTTTTATGGTTTGGTTTTCTAATTCATGGGCATGGTTCTACTCTAGAGGTGGTAATCTTTGTATGTAACTATTGCTTGTGGCTTTTGGAGGACATGTATGTATTATAAATGAAAATAATTAATCAAAGGGAATCCAAGGCTACATATACACTTGTGAGGGCCTAATTTCTTTCCTAGATGCATTTAATCTATTGTATATGGGGTTTGTAGGCATTCGTTTCTTTGTTGCATGCACTTTTACTATGTTTTCCTTATTTTGGATCCCTATGTTGATAAGATGTATGTTGGTAGGCTCTCATTAATTTCCATTATTTCTTGGGATCATTGTGTATCACATATATGTATAAAGGAATATGATTTCAGCTATTACAAATGATAAGTGGCATAGCAAGTACTACATTCCCCTTGAGGGTTATTTCACATTAATTTGGAATATGCTAATTGTCTCTTGTTATTCTCTTGGAATCTATTTCCATTTATGGATTTCCTATTGTAACTTGCTACAAGAACTATCTGGGTTGATTGATGGTATTGGATATATAACTTATTTATACTTGCAAGCATAATATCTAAATTTGATAGAATTGAGAATTTGGTAGAAGATCATTTCCCTCATTTAATGTACCTATTTGTTGATTCTAGGGTGATTTTCTACTCTTGCAAGTGCATCGTGACTCTACTATTTTGAGATGATTATGATAGATATTTAATGTGCAACATCAAGATGTATGTGATATAATTTGATTGAACATCCATTCCCAAGAGCCATGTGTGTTGGATGTAGAGAAAATGCTATATATGTAGGCTTATAGGCTTATTGTATGAAGTTGAAGTTGAAGTTGGATGTTGGTTATATATATATATATATATATATATATATATATATATATATATATATATATCCACATCATTGTAAGGAATGTAAGGAGTATGTTATGTATTTTGGATCTCTTGAAGACATAGTACAGAGTGGTAGCTTATTCCATAAGAAATATTGTAAATTGTTACCTTACCTAACCTCAAGCATTTATTCTATTTCATCATATATTGAATATTAAGACATCTTAACCCACCAATATCTATTATAATATGTAATTTATCTTCTATATTATCTTACTACTATTATTATATATAAATCTTATCATAATTGCTTATATATAAATCAAATATAAATGACAAAATTATATTTTTTTTAAATCATAATGAAAACTTGTGAAATTAAATAATACAATATATAAGAAAACCATAAATAAAAGTACATATCCTCTCACTAAAACACAAAAAATATCTAAATGAATAAAACTTAAGGAGTGAGAAGAAATAGTAAAATCATGAGGGAAGTGGGACAAGAATAAACATGTTTGTAGAAAGTTAGATGAGGACAATTAAACTCCTCCTTTACGTCACTTCTCAAACAAATCCAGAATAGTATTTGTCTTTTGTCTTTGGATTAAGTTATTTGAGAATCATTGTCCATCCTTTCCTAGTTTTTTAAAAGAGGTATGTGTTTAGCGTTTACTTACGAGGATTATATTATTTAATCATTACTATTTTTTCACTTTAGAAAAAAATTATGTTTAATTATGATAATTTTGTTTAGATTATATTATCTTCTAAAAAAATGTGTTTAATTATGGGGATTGTGCTATTATTAAATTATTTGGGAATAATAATATTTGTGTTTAATTATGAGATTTTTTGTAAATCATAATTTTTTTAACAACCTTTGTGTTTAATTATGAGATTATTTGAGAATCACACTCTTTTCTTTTACAACTCTTTTTTTCAAAAATATTTGTATTTAAAAATGAAAGTTATGTTTAGATTACATCATTTGAGAATCATAACTATTTTTTTCCACAACTTTCTTCGTGAAAATGAACAATTATGAAGATTGTCTTTAACTTATATCATTTTGGAATCTTAATCATTTCTTTCTCAATTTCTTTGTCAAAAAATGTGTTTATTTATGAAGATTATATTTAGATTATATTATTTGAAAATATATTATTTTCTTAAATATGTTGTAAATTTTTTTATGATCACAATCTTCAAATTATATAATATTATAATATCAATAAGTAAACATTCCTTCCACATCCTTGTGCTTTTAACATAAAGAAAAGGCAAAAAAACCACTTCACAGACTAATGGAACATTTTTTTTCAGTTCTTTAAATTGTCTAATATTATAATATCAATAAAATTCGTTCCACCAGACAAAGCATTCATCCTTGTATCTTTAGCATTTTCTTTAAAAAAAATTAAAAAAGACTTCACATTATTTTCATTTGCGAACATTATGATAATGACATTAGTAGAGCTGCTCGCAAGTCTCCCATGACACTCATTTTATTTGAAAAAAATTGCTGCTAAATGATTTTAATTTATTAGTAAAGTTAAGTAGTTAATAAAAACGTGTTAAGGTTAAATTATTAATTCATCTTATAATCATATTGTAAGATATTCTTTAATAAAAAGTGAAAAGGTTAAGCGGCGAGAGTCATCATCAACTTATTTTTAATTATTTTTTATTAACCTTTCTAATACATATTTTATATGTAATAATAATACTTATTATTTTATTTATTTACTTATTAGTATTTGTGTATTAAAAAATTTATATTTCTCGAATATATAATAAATAAGTGTTATTTTTTTAAAGAATTTGACTTTTTATTAATTGTTATATATTTTGATGTTATAGAAGAGAATGTAAGAAATAGGAAGTGTTGATGTATGTAAAATAAGTTAATTACATTAGTATTGTAGAATACATGTTTTAGTTTTGATTTGTATTCTATATTTTAAGGAAGAAGTTCTCTTGTTGTAAAGAGGACTTTCCATCAAATGGTATTGAGTTAAGACAACATAAATAATATTAAAGAAGGAAATAATGATCCATAATGTTAGAAAAAGGATATTGTGCATCTTATATAAGAAAATCATTATTTTAATTATGTAAAATAAATATTTATCTGTGGTGCATCTTTATAAATGTATCAGCCATATTAAATATTTATTTGAGTTCACCTTTTAAGTTGTATGTGATATTGGTTAGATATTTTATGAGGCTTACACAAGGGGAAAAATTTTAATATTGAGAAAACTTAGTACTAAGAAGTAAATGTTGGGGTCAATGGCTTTGTGCACTCATGGTTTTGAGGCACATGGTTTTACCTTTATCACTTAGTTATTTTGTGTGAACTTAAATATATAAAATAAAACACATGTTTAGTGGGAAAAGTTTGCTATTTGGTTGTTTGGCATGGTTGTCATGTGTTTTGACCTCTTGTTGAGTGCATATGTAAAGCATGCCATGAGAAGTGTGGTTACATGCTTGGACACATGGAGGATGTATTGGAGGAGTTTGATGTTTCAAAAGTATTTATGGAAACTCTATAAGTGTATTATAATGTTTCATTACTCAATAATATATTGAATGTGGATGCTTTTTGAGGTTATATTTTTCCCTCTTAAGGGATTTCCTAGGGTATATCCTGTGTAATCTTGTGTAATCTTTTGGTACGCCTTTGATCTTTCCATTATGATTATTTTATAATCTTGTGTGCATACTTTTCTCTCGCAAGGTTATGTAGGAGAATATTTGATCAACTCAACAATTTTATTAACAAGTGGTATCAAAGTTATGGTTGTGGTTGAATGAGGTGAGAGGTCCCCAATTTTAGTTTAACCATTATTTAAACAAATCTAGAACAAATTTGAAGACATGACAATTTTGGATAGATTTTAGAAATTTTAAGGTATGAGATATGCTATGTAGATAGTGAGTTGTACATTTGGAGTTTTGGGGTTTGCAAATTTGTAATTTTTTTGTAGATTTAGGATTTTTAAAAAAGAGTTAAAATAATTTTGTTTCTAGGTGATCACTAGTAGGGTTTCATAGAGGAAGTTGAGTAGATGACCCCTAGAAAAAATGATATTCACCATTAGATCCATGAGGCCGAAGAGACAAAGATTGATGTAAGAATTGACCTATTCTAGCCACCAAGGCCTCAAGAAAAAATTCCTCTTCTCTCTTGTTTGGTTGTATGATTGTATTATGTGTAGATTAAAAAAAAAAAGCTAGTACTTAAAAATAAAAGAAATTTTTTTGGCGGTTGTACAAAGGTCTCCAGACTCCTATACACCCTTGTATGTGTTGATAGTGCTTGTTAGCTAATATTAGGGTGATAGGGTCTTATGCCCCTAGTCTTAGCCTCTAATTGGTAGGAATAGTAACCAACCCCCATAGGCTTATGTGGAGTTAAAATTTCTTACACATAATTTAACACCCATTCAAAATCTAGTCCACCAACATAGCTAGCTCATCAAGTCCAATTTAGTAGTGCACTGTTATTTCCTACTTATCACCATTCAATTGGCACCACTAGTGACTCCACCCATGCTTAGCCTATCAACCATCAACCTACTTTTTAATGCCTTAAAGGAGCTATTTTCTTCTAGGTTTTTTTTACTTCTTATAGTCATCAAAAAGCTCTCTCCAAGAACTACATAAAGGTATAGGTTCAGTTAAATCATATTTTTTATATTTTTTGTTAAAATATGGTGCTATAAATTTCTCTTTTCTCCAAACTAATTAATAGGTCATATCTTTCACATATAGAATCATATTTTTTCATTTTTAATAGGCGATGAAGATACTTGCAGTGTACTATTTTAATACATTAGGTAGTTTTTCACTTAGATGACTAGAGAAAGGATTGTACTTGTTTGAGTAATTGTAGGAGCCTAGAATTCAAGGTGTGATTATGTGAAAGTTAGAGAATTGGAAGGAAAAAACTTGTTGTCTAGTGCATGTTCATATGATATAAATATGATGGCCTAGTTGGCTATTAAATTTGGTGCTTCTTGATATAGGATTAAAGGAACTTTTAGAGTTTAGAATTTGATGAAGATAAGAACGTAGGTAGTCTTTTGGTTTGATAATATGGTTGATATGTGTGATAGACTTGGAGTCTTGGTTAAATGGTAGTTGAGTATAAGTATAGTGATGGAGATGATTATGGTGTCTATAAAGGGTGAAAAAGTTAAGTCCTACAAAGGGGAACCTCCCTTGAGAGTCAACCTCACACTTTATACTAGAGTTAGCTAAATGTACTTTACTAAATATAATTTACTCAAATTTTACTACTTAAATATTTTTAAGTGCTTGATTATAAATAGAATTAAGAATAAAAAATGATCAAACTAAAATTATTAAAAGAATGGGGCTACTGAAAATATCTAAAAATAGAGAAAAAGACAACACTTGTTGACTATAAAAAGGAAGAGTAGAGATATTGAGGAACCTAGGATAGAAGTTTGGAAGCCCCTACCTTGGATAACAACATGGTGGGGTGGGGTGATCTTACAATAGTGTGTTAAAAATTTTGGCCAAGGTAGGACATTGAAATAATTAAAAAATTACCAAATTTTCACTTTCTAACACCTATAACAACCAAACTGCAAACAATTTGAAGATGATGTGAACTAGAGATTTTTGAGATTTTATTTGTAGATTATAATTATTATTTCTAATTTTAAAAAATAATTTGTGATATTTTTTCATAACTTTTAATAACTTATTTTTTATAATTAATAATATTTCTAAAAGTGATGTTACTTTAGTAAAGCATAACTTTATTTGTAGAAAGGATAAATTTATAAATTTATAAATATATATTTGTAACATTGATATCTAGTGCATGAATATTTTTCATAATTTTATGTTGAGTATTTTTTTCTTGTAACTTTTTGAAGTGAGATTAACTATAATTAGACATGGATTACTTCGGTAACACAATTTTTTTGGTGTTTATCCAAATTATTTTTTTAAACTAAAAACATCAATACCTAGTGCGTCGATATTTTTCACACTTTTTTAATATATTTTACTAATTTTCAATATGTAGAATAGAGACCTTCACAATTGTTGAAAAATCTATGATGCAACCAAACTAAAGAATGAAATATGCCATTACCATCTAGAAAATTAGATATTGAGACTTGAAAAAAAAAATTAATGTTTTCTTCATTACTCTACTACCATTTTTCATCTACAAATGAAAGAAAAGACCTTATATCTACAAAAATCCAAACATTAACGTTTTGGCATCTTTTAATAGCTTTTTTAATTTGCCATTTTAGGTAATTTTACATACATATCCATTTAACCATGGAAATTACTAATTACCTTCCTACCACTATGGTGACACTAGTTTTAAACAAAAAAATAAAATTAGAAACATAAGTTCAAAAATATTAAGAAAAAATAATTTAAGAAAATCTCAAAAAAAACTAAAAGCTAATTTGAGGCCCCAGATGAAAGAATTTGGTCCTAAAAATCCCCAAAATGAGATCCAAAAGATCTAGGTTCATTGACAATTCCAATCAACTCCTCAAGATATACCTCCACATAAAATTGATCCCAAACGAACTTTTGATTCAAATGTTATGACCTCTAGAAGTCCCTGCATCATTCTCCTCTGGTTGAAAAGAACATAGTTCTTGCAAGTTATTGTCCTCAAACTATTTGGACACTTGTCTTGATCCAGCTTATTTAATTCTCACTTTGTAATCCATGTGTTATCTATTGTCGCTAATTTTAGACACACAGGACAACTGAGAGGGGGGTGAATCAGTTGTACATTAAAATCATCAAACACTCATTAATCCTTAAACCTTTATTAGCCTTCAACCCCTTATTAAGCATCAGCAAAAAGTAAACATATGAAACATCAAAACAAAAACACCATACACAAGAGAACACTAAATTTACATAGAAAAACCTAATTAGTGAAAAAAACTATGAAGATTAACTCGCATATATATGAATAGCAACACCAAATACAATAGGTTCATTGCCAAAAGGGATCACTCACTAAAATAGATGAAAGGCTCACTACTAAGGGCTCACTACCCAAAAGGACTCTCTCTGAAAGAAAGAAGAATAAAAGAAGACTGTTACAAGGAGGTTCACTACCTCAAATAAATAGGAAGATCCGCCACAACAACTCTACACCATATGTAACCTTTGACTCACTACCTCCAACAACTTTTGGTTCGCTAAACATGTAGACACCTTCTTCCCACTACATTTGGTAGCCTTAAGTGTTTAAGCTCGCATTTAGAGCACTAAACTCAATTGCATTCACATCTTACAACACATCTCCAACATCTCCAACAATTGAACTTTTTAAAATATATCCTCCATTACCTCAAACAACCTTGTTTAGGTCAGTCTCAATGAAATGTATGCACCTTAAATGTGCAACCAACAAATAGGTCAACACTAAACACTTCTACGATGGAAAGAAGTGAAGGAAACCCACACAAAGGGTTAAATAGAACCCAAATCCACATTGATACACTTCACCATGATTCCACAATGCACGAAACACATCCACAAGTAATGCTAACATGCCAGGTTATCCAAACCTATATTATTGTTACCAAACAATCAATTCACTCTTCACCAAGTCCAAAAACATCCTACAGACCACGAAGAAACATCACACAACATCCTAGAATATTATAGAATCATCAAAATATTTTGCAACACTATCACAATGACCTATAACTAAGAATAGCATCATCCTATGCAACCAAAAATACTGCCATAGGCATAAAACTCACTAACCAACCTTGCAAAACACTTGAACACACAGAACTCCAAGGGAAGGTAGATACAAAACATATTAGCATGTTACCAAATCTTCAATACAAGAAACCTCAATGTAGAGAAATGTGGATCAATTCTATTTCTCCTAGATAACCTTCTTCATAAGCAAACACACTTTCAAAAATATCTTCCACTATTACACAATCCATAACTTGAAACTCTAGATATAACACCTATGAACACCTTTGATCATCACATCCAAACTGCACAAGCACATCTTCAACCATGAAGAAGTGTGGAGCACAACATAAAACACAACTCTGCCACCTTGTACACTCTCTTATTCAAATTTTCTCAAAAGTACTTGGAAACCAAGTGAACTAGCTACATCAGCAACATCACGAATGCGGGTTCTCATCACAATCACACTAAATATTACAACAATCTGCCCATATGCAACATTGATCTCGATATACCACACTTTCTCAACACCACACTAGAGGTTAACATAGGTTGACATCAATGACAACACTAATCTCCAATAATCTCTCCCTTTGTCATTGATGGCAACACTAGCTCTAAACACCATCAACAACAAAAGCAACCTTGTAATGACAACACTAGCTCACAACAAAAACCCAACATCAAGAAGTACTCAAGCAACACCCCCCCTTACTAAACATTTATTACATTTCAAACTTTAGTCTTCTCTCCCCCCTTGACATGAATTCTTTCCTTGTGATTTTTAGACTTCACTCTCTTCCTATTTTTTAGACTTCTCTCCCCCTTTGATATCAATGGAAAAGGGAAACACCTACACACATCACTTCAAGAAACATCTACAAGTAATTATCTCTCCCATTTACTTTCTCTCCAGTGCTCTCTCTATTGCTCTCCTTCCCATTGCTCTCTTCCCCTTAGGGGCACAAGATATGCTCTCCCTAAATGTACCAACCAAAAACACCACTACCTACTCCCCCTAAGAGGTATCCTTCTTTAGTCTAGGATCAAGAATGTGTCTTGAATAGCTCACCTAGGCAAATACAACTCATGCATCTAGTTGAAAGAAATAGGGGCAATAACCCCAAGCTTCTTTTGAAGATACTCAAATGTATCTTTTGGAGGATCCTTTGTGAAAATTTCTACTATTTGATCCTTTTTAGGTACATACTCCAACTTTACTTCATTCTCAGCTACAAATTTCTCTCTTAGAAAGTGATATCGGATAGAGATATTCTTTTTCCTTGAATGCATTATTAGATTTTTGAAATATTGATAGCACTTGTATTATCACACAAGATAGAAATAGGTTCATCATAAGGTACTCTAATATACTTTAATGTTTCCTTCATCCACAACACCTGTGTGCAACAAGATGTTGTTGCACAATGTATTCTACCTTTGTAGTAGATAATGAAAATTAATATTGCTTCTTACTTAGCCAAGAAACTAATCTACTTCCAAGAAATAAAGCACCTCCACTTATAATTCTCTTGTCATTTGTACACCTACCCAATCTGTATCTGTGTAATCACTCAAAGAAATTAGTATCCCTAGGATACCATGGACCAAAGTCTGGAGTGCCTCTCAAATATCTAAATATCCTTTTTACTATTTCCACTTGTGATTCTCTAGGATCTTCTTGAAATCTTGCCACAAGACACACTGCATGCATGAGATTCGGTCTAGTAGTAGTTAGATATCTAGCAGTCGACCTATAGTGTTGAAAAATGTACTCCTTTACATTTTCATACTATGAACATTGGGTCCTTTAATTAAATTGGACTTGATTAAGCTTCTAATTGTCTAAATTATGCATTCCTAAGCCTTATTTTTCCCATTTTCTGAAAGGGAAAGCGACGTTAAAAATTGCCAACATTAAATTAATTACCTTGGAAATTGTATGTCTTTGATTTAGGTCCTAAGACCCATGTTCCCAAGGGTGAATGGGTCCTCCTTAAGTGCTAGAACCCAGTTTTTGGTATGTTTTTGGTGGCATTTTAATTATTCAAATTCAAGTTTGAAATGTCAACTTATGGAATCTAATATTTAGGAAATTAGATAAACACATAAAAAATACATAGTTATTTTATCAATTCAAATCCTAAGACTTTAAGAGATCAGTCCTAAGAGAAAAAATTATTGTCAAGAGCATTGAAGAGTAAATTTATCAAGCATCTACAACAACATTCAAGATCATATCATCATGTCAAAGTTATGTGTATTCACATTATGTTTTGAAGCTAAAATTGTGATATAGGTTTCAAGCATTCAAGCAAGAATTAAAGCATCAAATCAAGCTATCATTCAAGCCAATTCATGCAAGATCCAATCCTTGGAGTGTTGTGTTAGACTTTATTCCTCTAAGGGTATCCTTTAAGGGTTTGGTGAGTTGTAACATAGAATTATTCATTCATAAAATTCCTTTTATTTGTCATTATTTCATTATCAAGGTTTAATTACCAAATTGGGGTTTAACCAAGGAAAACCCCTATTCACCAAAAACAAAAACAAAAATCTCTCTTTTTGTTTACAAATTTGTAGGTGAGAAAGATTGAAGATTGATCAAAAGTGCAATTTTGCAAAGTTGTCAAAGTTGTCAAGCCATGGAAAATCATTGGCAGAATTTATTTCTAACTTTTCGATAGTAGAATCTAGAGGAATTGGGAATGCAGATCTAGGATCAAAGGATTGTGAAATTAGATTTTGAAACCTTGTGCAAAGACCCATTCGCCCTAGGCTGAATTTTTCCCAACAGAACACTCAACAACCACTTTTGGAGCCTAGTACATGTCGATTTCCCCTTCTCAAATCTGCCTATAGCTTGATGTTTTTGTTTGTGCTATCCTTTATTTCAAAATTTCAAGTTTCACATTGCACAATTGAGTTCATTAGGCATTTTATTTTTATCTCCCCAAAGTGTATTTCAGTAATATTTTTCATTTTTTGTCATAAGGGAAACAACTAATCCCCTAATAGGGTTGACTCACCTTTCAGGTTGAAATTCAGTCCTATCCTTGGGAGATCTATTTTCCTAATGAAATTAGAAGAAAGATAGGAATATCACCCTTATTCATTCCATATTGGCACTTAACCCCATTTCATCATGATGTCACCCCTATTTTTCTTTATTTCATTTTGGTGAACTTGACATTCTTACATTATAAACTTTCTGATTTAGAGATCTTTCAAACCCTAGATCTAGGATTTTGCATTAGTTTTCATTTCATCTCATTTAGGGTTTTCAAAATTGCATTAGTTTTCATCTCATTTAGAGTTTAAAATTGCATTTTGCATTGTTTAAAACTTCAAAAATTTAAAAATTGGTATACATTTTGTATCCATTTTACATTATAGTCTGCACATTAGTGTTTTTCAATCATTTGTATTAGAAAATTCAAAAAAAATGCATCTAGAAAGTTGTCATTTTTTTTTTTGTTTGTCATTGAATTGCACTTGCATTTCATCATAATTTTCTTGAAATCTGTAACTGAAAGTGTTTGTTTAAAACTTGAATCAAAGACAAACAATATGTGAAACAAATGTAGATTCATTCATTCAATATATGATAGAACTCAAATACAAACTAGTCAGCAACATGTGGGCTTACAATTAGGGCTCACAGGCCTTATCTCACAATTACAGAATATGCTCAAGATATAGCTTTAAAGCTCCTTTGCAAAGAATTCCAAACTATCTATCTAAATATCCAACCAAGAAATACTTCTTAAGGATCTATTACATCAATATATATCATTTTTGGAACACTAGATTCCTCCGTGTTGGACCAAGAAGGTTACAAACTCCAAGAAAGAGGTGTAGGGTGTATACATAGATAGGTCAAACCAAAATGAATTGAACTCCTCTGCAAATGAGTGAAATGAAGTGTGAATCTCATGAGAGGGTCATCCACAAACCAAAGAACATTGAATGATGTGTCATTAGGCTCCGCAAGGTCTAAAATGAAATTGTGATAGCATGCGAACCAAAATACAGAAACTGCTTATGACTTAACTAACTAAATAGGAAAAGAAACAAATTGAAATGCAAAAAAAATTGGTTGATGTAAGATTTCTTGCGAACCAGGTATGCTCCTACATCACCAAGGGTGCTCTTTCTTCTGAAAACAAAGTTACCAACAGAGAAAACTATGTTATGGCACCAAAGACTTGGCCACATTGGAGAAAAGGGTCTAAGGACATTGAAAAGTAAAAACCTTGTTGAAGGTTTGTCTAATTGTAATATTGAATTTTATTTTTATGAGCATTGCATTTATGGAAAACAAAACTATGTTTAGTTTTACTTGAGTTCTCATAAATCTTGTGGTGTATTGGATCGTATTCATTCTAATGTGTTTGGTCCTGTAGATGTTCCTTCGATTGGTAAATCCACATATTATGTTTCATTTATTGATGATTATAGCAGGACATGGGTATATTTTCTAAAGAGTAAATTTGAAGTTTTTAGTCGATTTAAAGAATTTAAAGCAATTGTTGAGTTGCAAACTGGAAAGAAAATAAAATGTTTGAGGTTTGATAATGTAGTGAATTTTTCTCTAATGATTTTGATAGATTCTATAAAGATTTTGGTATTCATAGATAGAAGACAACTCCGTACTCTCCACAACATAATGGAGTTGTAGAAATAATGAACAGGACACTGATGGAGAAGGCTAGGAGTATGTTGAGTGGTGCTAGAACAAAGGTTTTGGGCTGAAGTTGTTACCACTACCTATTACTTGATTAACAAGTCTCCTACATCAGCTCTTGTCGATAAGACACCTATAAAGGCATGGCTACCCATTGCAAGCCTTCATTAAGACATCTTAGAGTTTTTGGTTGTGAGGCAACATGCACATGTGCCAAAGGAGAAGCAAAAAAAGTTCAAAAACAAGGTTGTGAAATGTATCTTCGTCGGATATAGTTATGGTGTGAAAGGATACAAGCTTTGGGAGCTTGTTGCACAATTTAAGGTAATATATAGTAGAAGTCTTATTTTTAGAGAAACTAAGCCTTCTTTTGTTACATTGCAGCTAGAACAGAGTAAACAAGAAGATGTGATTCAATTTCCTTCTACACCTAATAAATTTGAATTGAGGCCCAAGGATAGATAAGAAGTTGAGGAGAACTCATCAAGCTCTAGATCTTAAAAAGAGGAGGAAGAACCTCCAACTCAGCATGATCGTAGGTCTACAAGGCATAGACAACCACTTGAAATGTATTCACCTAATTATTGGAGATGTATTTTTTCTTTGAATACTAACATGGATGAACCCGAATCTATAGAAGAGCCATTAGGTATGAATGATTTAGAATCCTGGAAGATTGCTATGGATGAAGAAATTGTATCTTTGAAAAATAATGATACATGGGATCTTGTACCATTTCCTAAAGCACGGAAACCTATTGGTTGCAAATGGGTGTTCAAGAAAAATTTTGGTTTAGATGGAGGTATTGAGAAATACAATGCAAGGTTGGTTGTGAAGGGTTACTCTCAAGTTGATGGTGTTGATTGTGGTGAGATATTCTCTCCTATTGCAAAAATGGCATCCATTAGATTTTTGCTTTCTATTGTTGTTGCTTATGATTTAGAGGTTGAGAAAATGGATGTGAAAACTTTGTTCCTTCATGGTGACTTAGAGGAGGATATTTATATGGCACAGCCAGAGCACTACATGGTGAAAGGTAAAAGTAAGTTGGTTTGCAAATTGAAGAAAATTTGTATGGCTTAAAACAAAGTCGTAGGATGTGGTACCAAAAATTTGATACATATGTGTTGAGTTTGGAATTTATGCATTCTAAATTAGATCATTGTGTTCATTATGAAACTAAGGGTGATCATTTCCTATTTATTGCATTATATGTTGATGATATGTTATTTATTGGCAAAGGGAAAGGTATGATTTCATAACTGAAATCTCAACTTGATACTAAATTTGAAATGAAAGATCTTGGTGTAGCTAGACACATTCTTGGGATGGAAATTAAAAGAGATAGAGTGAATAGAAAGCTATGGCTTGGCCAAAGTAAGTATGTCAATTCAATTTTACAGAGATTTAAGGATTGTAGATCGTTATGTGTTCTCCTTTTTGTTAGAACAAAGTTATCTATTTCAAATTGTCCAACATCTCCATTGGAGATGGAAGACATGAATAGAGTGCCTTACCAGAGTGCGGTTGGAAGTTTGATGTATGATGTGGTTTGTACTAGACCATACATTACCCAAGTAGTGGGAGTTCTTTCTAGATATATGTCTAATCCTGGTAGAGTTCATTGAGATGCAGTTAAAAGAGTCTTCAGATATTTGTGTGGTACCTCAGATTATTCCTTGTGTTATCATAGTTTAATGTGACTTAAGATGAAATTTCCCTTGATATTCATGGTTATGTGGATTCAGACAGGGCAGGTGATATTGATAGCACACAATCCACCGATGCCTATGTGTTTACTTTATTTGGTGGTGCAATTAGTTGGATGAGTAAGCAACAAGATGTGGTTGCTTTGTCCACTACTAAAGTAGAGTATATGGTAGCTACTCATGCTTGTAAAGAAGCCATTTGGCTTAAGAGACTATGTTCAAATATTGGAATAAAACAAGGTGTAGTGACAATTTATTGCAATAGTCAAAGTGTGATATGTCTAGCCAAGAACCCGACATTTCATGTTAGGACCAAGCACATTGATGTACAATATCATTTTGTTTGAGATATGGTTGAAGATAGCAGGGTGAAACTGGTTAAGGTAGAGACTTTGATGAATGTTGCAGATTCTATAACTAAGCATATAAGAACAGAGAAAGTTCATATGGTGTTCAGAGATTATGGGCCTTTTGGTCCCTAGCAACTAAGAGACAATGTTTACTCCCTCCCATTGCTCTTGCAAGGTGTTCAACAAGTGGGAGATTTTTTGGGAAATTTTCTCAACCTTGCAATTATATAAAGGTTATTATTGATAGGATATAGATATATCCTAGTTACACCAATAGGTGTAATATACAATGGCATCAAGGGGGAGGAGTGGGATGCATGTAAACAATTTTTTGTTAACTTTTTCAAGAAACTCCTAAAATGGCCGACATACATTAAATAAATGATACATGGTAAATCTAGACCATAAATTTTTAGGTTTTAGATCTAATGGTGGATATTTTGTTGGCCTGTCTTTCCCTAGAATGTAACCCTACTTTATGAGGACATTGTATTATGATTGTGGTAGAGACGGTGATGTATTATGAGAGTCTAATAGCAGTTGTGTTGTCTCTTAATCTTTGAGTGGTGATACTCCTATGAGAAGCTTGATCTACAAGTATATTGTAATCTTTGTGATTTACTAAATAATATATTGGGTGGCTTTTGGAGTGTGGGGTTTTTCTCCCGAAAGGGTTTTCCCCACATAAATTATTATGTCATGGTATGCATGATATTTATGTTTATTTTTGTTTAATTTCTATAACTATTAAAGATCTGTAAAAGTTTTACATTATTCTCCTCTCAATATTAGTGTAGGAAGTTTTCCTGCTACCTTAGCTTCCTTACACCTTCATCTCCATTAAAATCATTCACAATTCTCATAATTAATGTACGCCCATCTTGAGAACATAATTTAGCACTTGAGCATTATCTTTGTGAATCAAAATTCATCATCTTAGCTTTTGCAACATGGGTTATGCACAACTTGAGCAATCCACATCACAAACTGTCATTAATCCATAATGGGATTGTAAGGTTTGCATGTTTCTTTGATTTAATTGTGTTTGAATTAATTTTCATATCTTTAATTTGAATCTTTGAAGTGTTTGCATTCTAATTTCATTGAGTATGGGTGTAATTGATCATTCTTGTTTGATTTTTTAGTGTTTTATAACCCTAAATTCTTTTATTATGCTTTCTAACCATTACCCATTATTCCCCTATGACACTTAATGAGAATGATTGTAAATGGATATCATCAAAGTCACATGGTGTGGTACATTAAATTATTATTTTAAAAATAGCCTTTTGATTGAACGTAGAAGGAGAATTTTTTAAGGCCTCCACCCTTAACAAGTAAACATAACATAAATAAATAAAATAAAATTACATCATAAAATCCCAAGAGAATATCGCAAACACCAACTATAATGGAAAAGAAATATACAATTGATAGAACAACCATTAAGCACCAAAAGGAAGATATTAATCATAAATTAAAGATAATTAAGTGCCACTAGCGCCACATATTCCCCTTGAGGGAAGCCAAGATGTTGTTCCACAAAAGTATCCTTCCTCTCCTTTGTGTTTGAGCCTTTGGTCTTTTTGCCTCTAGTTCAAGAATAAGCTATTTTGGAAATTTAGTGATCTTTATTTTTAATGCATATTTCTATGTTTTATATGTATTTTGAAAAGGAAAAAATAACATGGATTAAGTTGAAAATATTTTATATAAAAAATAATAAAAACATTTGATACATAAAAGTATATCCTATATGACTTAAATAAAATGAAGGAAACTAGTCATATTATCAATCCGATCAATCCATATGTATCTTATTCAATATTATTATCATATACTAAATAAAGAATAAATAAATAAATAACACTTTTCATTATTAATTAGTTTCATTTCAAAATATTTTGAAAAATAAAATAATTACTCTATAAAAAGACATAAATCTATTTTTACTATAATACTTAAATCTATCATGTATATCATATTATTATTTTTTGGGTTTCTAAATTAAATTTAATACATAATAAAATTTGTTTATTGACTTTTTTGATGACTTTTTTCTATTTATATATTAATTCATATAACACCACTCAAAATTATTTATTTTTGTTTAATATTGTAATATCTATACAAAGAAAGGATAAAAGTTAGTTTTTAATCTACATTACTTATTATAAAAGTAGAGGTCTATAAAATGGAAGTTACAAGACACAACATGCAACCACATCTTAGCAATTTGATTGGTAAATTAATAGAGAAATACAATGTAAACCTTGTAGTTGAAAAAACACACTCTCTTAACCGAGATCTTATTCTTGACTTCAGTCACACCAAAACTAGCCTTAGAAGGTAGAGGGAACAAGATACAATTCATACAATAACTTTTTAAAGCCAATCATATGTTGACTAGGCAATGCAAAGCAAATTCATACACTACCATCATTTGTAGCACTAGGTAAAAGGTAGCAACGACCTTCACTAGGAATTTTAGTAGGCCCCATGAAAAGTGGTTTTCCCCAACCAAAATCAGCATCATAAACGGGCAAATTTATCCAACTGGTTATAATCAAATTAGGACTGTTGACTCCACCATTCCCACCATACTTAGGAAAGGATGATAAATCATGTTGCAACTCAAGAAAATCTAGTTGAGAAGATAGATATTTATCATCCATCTTTACAATTTCATCATAGATCATTTGGCTAGTATGCCAAATGGGATTGGAAACAACATCTCCAAAAATACCATTTACACTAGCAAAAAAATAACATTGCCAAAAAATCCATTTGGCAATGGTGGATCACACAATCGTTTTCTCCCATCCACAAGAATGAATAATTTTGTTTTTTGCTTCTCCATCAATCCTTGTGCAATACAACAACATTTCCGCACATGTGTAGCAAGTGTGACATAGGTGGAGAAGACCACCTTTTGAGGGTTGGATCTTGCCTTATCTTTCAAGGTTTGTATTTGTTGTTTGCTCAATACTAATCTAGCAAATTCTTCATGTGTAAACATCAACTAAGGAGGATTTCTTGCTCTTAGTGATGTTCGATCAATGTGTGGTGCTAAACTTATTCTACAACCTCTCACAACATCATACCATGTGTTTATGAAATGTAATGCTGACATCCCAGATCTACCAAATTATGTTGCAAACCCACCCCACGGCCATTCCTCCACATTTAAACCTAGTAGCCTATTCACATATATCATAAAACAATAATTTAAGATGATGTATGAAGTGAGGCTATTGAAAAAAAACAAAGTTAATGGAAATCAAAATAAATATTTTACATTATTGCCCACAAATTGTTTATATCCTCGGCTACTCCATTCTAATCTTCAAGTATTAGATGAAAGATATGGTACAATAGTTATTACAAAAGATAGAGAGAGATAATTTAATAAAAATATATGTTCGAATACCTATTTATATTAAAAAATTAAAGCATCACCATCTTAGATCAAACCTGCCAATGTAAATTTGATATGGATCCATGATATTATGGAAAAAAAAAAAAAAAACCCATAAGAATGGTTACATAGTTTTACTTTCATAAATAATCTAAAGACTAGATTAAAACATGAAATAGGCATTACCTGAATCATAAGCAGAGGGGATGTGGTAATTCCAGTGTGGTAGGCGGCGGGGGGAACTAAGGGAGTGAGGTCTGAGGGAGAAGAAAAACCACCCAGGTCGTCGATCTTCATTTCAGTTCAAACAGAGCGCCCTCAAAATTACAATCGACAGCAAGTCGTCCAGTGGCATCAGTAACCAACCTTCCTGCTAAGGGATAGAAATGTACCAAAACTTTAGAAAGCCCGTCTTTGAGCAGTTCAACGACATCGGAATCTCCTCCGGGAGGCCGCCTGTAAATGTAAGCGGTTACAGTATGCCTTTTACCAAGTATCACATCAATATTTGATAGCCATAGTTCGTGGTGGGGAGTGCTTGTGGCAGGCCTTACTAGAATGCTATCCCTCACCATTATTTCCATCATATTTTCTTTTCTTTCTAGTTTAAGCTAACTCCTCCACACAATAATAATAACCAGGAGGCCAAGATATATAGGCTGGAAGAAAGCTTCATTTTGAGTGTACCACAATTAAAAAAATTTAGAAAATGTTTAACGTAGCCCTCCATGCCATCGAAGTCTGTAATTTATAATCGCTATAATTGTCTTATTCCTGAATAAAATGAGTTCACGTTCGCATTTTTCAGTACAACTAACAATGCTGAATCAATAATATAGGAAATGTCCGTAAACTTCAAAAAGAATTTTGGTATTTCACATGGACAGCTTGGGTCTTCCAAGTACTGCATCAAAATGAACAAAAATGCTTAAATATCACATAAGCAGGTAGGGGTGAAGCACATAATACCTATTATGGACTGCACATGTTCGCATTTAAGAGTACACACAAACAATGCTGAGTCAATAAATATAGTGGACAAACTTCAAAAACGTGTTCTGGTATTTCACATGGGTAGCTTAGATCTTACAAAGAGTGCATCAAACTCCAAAAAGTGTTCTGGTTTTTAATTTGTTTTGTTTGTGAAATAATTTTGTTTGGTAATATTGTATTGATTTTTAAAGTTTGTATGCAGGTTTTGTGTAATTTTAATTTTGCATTTTGTTTGAGTTATAGGTCATGAGTAATAAAATTGTTCAAAATGTCATTTAAACATTTGTAAAAAGAAAAGAAAATTTTAAACGTGAACTTATTCATATGTATATTTGTACTATTTGTATTTTACCCGTTGAAAGTGATCAAGGTATAGTATTTTTGTCAAACTAATCACTATTAATATAGTTGAAATTCAATTTTATTGTTAAAATAGATGTTTGTTTTGATTAAGATAAAGCAGGAAGAGCCCAAAACTATAACAAAATGGTCATAAAGATGAAAAGGAGGGGTCTCACAAAAGGTAAGAGGACAAGAAAGCAAAAGAAATAGAAACTAGAAACCAAAAATTGGAAGAAATAGACACGTGACCTAGTAGAAGACCGAGAACCCAAGAAGACCAATTATTGTTCTCCAAGAAGATGAAGGTCTTTTATAGCCTGTCACTCCTTGGTGAGGAACAATAGCTTCTCCTAGGAATACAATGCTTTCGAATTCTTATTACAAATTTTATTCATAGAAGCAAGCAATGCTTTCTCTACAAATTTACCTTTTTTGTTGGAGCTAAAAAGGGAAGCATTAGAATTCTCATCTCTAACTCTCTTTGCATGAAAATTTTTGAGCTCCTATTGAAACCCCTGGAAAGTAACTGTCACATTCTTCACAATTTATTTGTTATAGTCAATAATCTCTTGGAAGTTGAAGAGATTTTTTTCCTGGTTTCTTTGGAGATTAGCAACCTCCTTTCTTAAACTCGAGCTTTCCTTAGGAAACATGATAGCATCTTTTAATTCCCCAACCTCTTTGTCCAAATTAGCCCAATTATCAAAAGTTTGAACCATACCCTTTAGAAACTCCCAATGATCCCCATCTGCCTCCTCACTTGGCTAGTCCCTAGCCTTTCTCAAAACAATAGACTCCAAAATTTGTATTTTTTCCTTAGTCATGAGTAATTGGGCTAGCTACCACTTAAGAATGTTGTTTTAAATATTGAGGCTTTACAAAGTTCATCCACTTTCTCCCACAAAGAGGCACAATTCTTACAACGGTTAGGAGTGTTCAAAGGAATAGCCCCCAACTCCTAAGAATGTACAACTTCATGTTGAGGAGGAGAAGGGGAACTATCATAGAAACTATGAAGCAAAGGAGAAAAAAATGGAGAGTCCTCAAGGGTGAAATCTCATGAAGGGGACCAAGAAGAACTAGAGTTTTCATCTAAAATCAAAATTTGGGGTGGTTCCTCAAAGGAAACATTTTTCTTACTTGTAGGAGTGCAAGAATTAGTCGCAATGGCTTTTCCCTTAGAATCCTAAGGGGGATTGGATCCAGTAACTCTACAATGCGGGAGGGGGGCGATGTGGGTATATGAGGAGGGATTTCAAGGTTACTGACCAAGTTAACATGAACACCCTTATGAACAAGGAGGGGTTAACAATATGAGGGAGGGAAGAAATGGCAGGAGAGAGAGCCAAATTATACCAATAGAGCTTATATATTAAGCCCTAGTGAAGAGGTAGGGGTTTTCCATTTTCTTGCACAACTTTGATGGATTGTTCCAATGAGGAGTGGATCCAAAAGGAAAAGTTTATTTTTAGATAATGATGAAAGTGATTGAGCATAGGAAACAAATGAGCATGAAATATTTTAAAATTTTCCTCTCTTCATAGCCATTCTACATGCGGTTAACCTTCTCTCCTAAAATGGCCATTGAGGGTAACATACCTCATTAGGACCTATGCAATCATTTTCTAAGCCCCAAGTAGGTCCTCTCTATTGTAGCCATTCTACACATGGTGAACCTTCTCTCAGGTCTTTTTAAGATTTTTTCCATATCCTTTTGACAATGCCCTTTAGAATTCTTGGGGATGTTAGCTCCCTCAAGAGGGAGACCTATGGCCATCGAAATTAACTCAATAAAGATAGAGAAAGAAAGCCCCCAAAGCTTGATAAGGCCTCCCTTCTAGGAATTCACAAACTCTATGGAAAGTTTAAGGTCATGACATTTCAGGGCCTCTATGTGTGAGGTGAGCTTACCCTTTTGGAGGATAGGTCATATCTCTTGATCATTCCTTAGGGAGTCACAATTGTTGGGCTCTTATTGAATGATCTCCCCACCCATAGCATTTAATAGGGAAGCAAAAGAGTAGTAGCTAAAAACCTACTGAATGTAACTCCAAAAACTTTTAGCCACCAATGCAAAGGAAAGGTGAAAATGCAGCTTGCTAAAATGAGTCAAAAGTATGAACAAAACATTATGCTTCATGCACATGGGAGTGTACATGTAATCCTTACAATCTTTAGAGAGATATAGATCAATAGATCTGACATGGTGTATGATATGAGAGACAACTTCATTAATGATAAATTTTTTGACATGCTTCGGGAGTAATTATAAATCATCCAAAAATTTAATAGTTTCTACAAAGGCTCCTAAGTCAACTATCCCATCTATAGAATAATTTCCTTCTCAATAAACATGCATGAGTTTGCACTATCCTATGCTCATCATGTTTAAGTGAGCAACTTCAATGTGGTGATGGAGAGACTAGCTAGGGGAGCCTTCCCCATTCAACATCATGATGTAATTTTTTGAGTCCCTTTCAATGAACACCTTAGTAATGCATCGTTTTTAACCAACAAAATACCATGAAAGTGTTAGGAATTGTAAGTAGGAAATAGAGGGATTAAACCATCAATTATATGCATATTTGAATTTAAACATGAACAAAGGAATGAAATGGAGGAATTTATAATTCATATAAAAGAGAGAGTGAGACAACAAGTTGACATGGTTCACCGTAGTCTTGGACTATGTCTAAAAAATAGTAGTCCATTTATTAATTCAACTTCTAGAAATTATAGATTACAACTCACCTACAACATTCTACTACAAATAGCAAAACAATATGTGCTCAGATTTCTTCCACACACTTTATTTTGTGCACCATACACTAAGATTGCAACCTTCTATCACAAAACTATGTAACTTGCAACCATGAAACTCAACATCACATGGTTATTAGAATTCTCACACATGTCCTATGCTACATGCTATTCAAAACATGACTGTTGGTTTTCCATTTACAGCAATAACCTATTATAATTCCTGGCAGTCTTACAATTGTTTTAATTGAAATACAATTGAGGATTTATGATAAATTTCCTTTACAAAACATATGTAATTTTTTCTTAAAGGTTGTTGCCCCTAGTATCCCCCTCTAGGGGAGTTTCCCCTAGACCCCCACCATGGGCTCCACCCCTAAGCCCTCGTTGAGGGTATAATACCCTTAGACCCTGCAAGAGGAGCTCCACCCCCCTTCTATTCCCTTGTTAATTGATTTTGGGATAAAAACACATTGAGTAGAGAGGCCAAAATTTAAACTCCAAGACTGATCAAGCTCCACATAACAATAGAAAGGTGGCAACTACCTTAGCAAAATTAGAAGACTAGGTGCCCAAATTAACTACATACAAAAAATCATTCCCCTATGATCCCTTAAGATACCACCCCATCCAGCTCAACCAAAGATCCCTTTTGCAAATCCATCAAAGTTAATTTTAAACCAACTAGGGTCGAGGAGTTGAATACATATAGTTATGAGTAGTAAGAATTTTGGAGCTCAAATTATTAAGGATGTCAATAAAATCCCATGACATAGCAATATTAATTTCTAGGGTGGAGGAATTTCTTTTAGGATTGATAGACAACCTTTAAATTTTCCTTGATGTTTTGGATGGTGATATTTGTGAGCACATTCCAAGGTAACTTTTCATCTTTGAAAACTATATTGTTGCATTCTTTCTATAGATCCCAACCAGTTAGAGAAAGGCATGCCACTGTAGCTTGGCGAGAAGGGGATGAGTGAAAGGGGGTCCAACATTCAAAGATATATTTTGAGCTCTTGCCATCTAATAAGGAACCTTGATTGAATTTTTTAGTGAACCCTCCAAGAGTAAGTGTAATGAAAAAGGAGGTGGTCAATACTTTTCTCATCCTCAAGTCGCAAAGAAAACACTTATTTAATAATTCAATTTCCCATTTATGAAGATTGTATAGAGCGAGAATTTTCCTATGGAAAACCATCCACCAAAAGAATCTAGCTTTTGGAATATATTTATTTCCATATCTTCTTCCAATATAAATTACAAGGTTATTTAGGGGATAAAATATTAAATCCATATTTGAGCATGTAATTACCATCTTTAGAATCAGTCGAAACAATAGAGGAAAATGAATTAATTTGTAGAAGCTCTAGTTAGCAATGATTCTTAGAATCTCATCAATGTCTAATCAAATTGGGGGATCATACCAATTAGGATCTATTATCCAAGTGGTAGGATCAAAGAATGGATCGCAATAGTCTTTCACCTTGTAGCCCAATCTCTTGCATAGATCAATCTAGGTTTCCAACAAAACCAAGAAAAATTCTAGAGGAGAAGAATAAATCCAAGGATCTTCCCAGAACCTCATGGAATCCCCTTTACCAATATACCTTAAGGCTCCCTATCTTATGGTGTCCTTAGTTTTGAGATGATTATTCCATATAATAGAACCTTTAGGAATAGGATTACTATGCAAAAACAAGATTCCATCACAACCATTTAAGTACTTTCCTCTCAAGATTCTGACCCACTCAAAATTTTGTTTAATCAAATTCCAATTGACTTATGAGAGGAGTTCTAGGTTCATCTATTTAGTTTCTTTTATATCTATACCACCATTATTTTTGTGTGAGAAGAGTCCTAGTTCACAAGGGAGATACAATGCTTATCCTCAATTCTAGACCAGAGGAACCTTCTTTAAATTTGCTCCAATTTATCTATCCAAGTAGTGGACATCATGAATAGGGAAAGGAGATAGACTAATGAGTACTTTTTTATCTTCCTACCTAGGACAAATCCTTTTTGATCTCTATGAATCATGTTATTCGAGAAAGGTTTTATGTGATTGACCAATAGTTTGGAAAAAGTCTTATAGACCATGTTACAAGGACTTATAAGCTTGAATTTAGAAATTTTATTAACCCAAAATTTTTTGAGGATGAGTACAATGAAGGTATTATTAGTTTCCTTGAGGAGACTAGTAGAGGATTAGAATTTCCTAGCCACTTGAACAACATCTCTACCAACAATTTCCCAATATTTTAGAAAAAATATTGGAGGGATCCCATCAAGGCTAGAAGCTTTGAAAGGGTTAAGAGAGAACATAATATCTTTTATTTCTTTTATAGAGGCATTCCTTTCCATGGAAATAAAATCAAAGATGGAGAGAAAATTAGGGATAACCTACAACAATTGGTCAATAATAAGGTCCACCTAGGTGGTATTTTTAGGAGGGGTAAGGAGGTCCTTGAAGAATCTAATTCCCTCTTGATAAATATCAGCTTCCTTGGAAAAGTGGGATCCATTAGCACTAATAAATTTAGTTATCCTATTAGTTATATTTTTTTTTGTGTGTCTTAATCACTTGTGAATGGCGAATGCTCTGGTTTTGGCACAGTTACTCGCAACCATCCCAGCTCGAGCTGCATGCTAGGAACGAAGTGTGCATGTTTTTTTTGACAATGGATTCATGCTCTCTACGTTTTCTTCTGCCTGGGGGGTGACGCAACCACGGTAGGAGGGTCCTCAAGGAGAACTATTTGTACTGTGCAACAAGAGTAACACAATGAAAGCAGCACAGAAGATGGAGGCAAATGAAAATGCAAATATTTTCATTAATAGAAATCACGGTTACATTTAGCCAAAAACATCTGAGTTTACAGATTCGGCTCACATGCCTAATATAACATGTTCAATATTACAACATTCCAATATGATCCTATATGCAAGGTAAACTCTTACAATTCAAATCAACCTTAATCTACTCAATCAACTGCTAACTCCTTGTCTTATTCTAATGATCGATTATAAGCTTTATACTATATCTATGATTCTAGAAACATCTACATCAGGAAAAGATCACCACATTATCCAAGGAAAGAAAATGTAATGTGCCCATGAATAGATCGGCCTCAAATTTGAAGTACTCCATCAACAGGTGCATAGAATGAAGTGTGGACCTTTAAGAAAGGTCAAGGACACTCCATGGAGCACTTAGAATCACATCGTCAAGATCCACAAGTCACGAGAATGGTCCACAAACGATCAAATTAACTGTTAGGTTTGAAAACTACTCTGGTGTCGGTTCAAGAAACTGCCATGAAATTCTGAAAGCGATAACTTGTTGGAAAAGGATCCAATCATGCCCAAATCTTGGAATAAGGAAAATGAACATGTCCACGATGTATGTAAATATCCATAGGACCTAGTGAGCAAGGATGACAAGTCTACCAACATGAACTAAGCAAGAAAAAAATAAGAACAAAACTGAAAGAAATTTACTTTTGGTTGATGTAAGATTGCCAAGAACCAAGGATGCTCCTGCATCACATGGTTTCTCTACATATTCAAGGGGTGTGATCTATTTTTCAGAGAATTCCTTCTTTATTCATTTTTGTTGGTTTTATTTAAATTTTCACTTCATTTTGAGTTGCTTGTGGGTGGTGCCTCAGGCATGGATAGGCTTGTGAGGAGGATGCAGGGGTGTTGTTTTTCAGCTTGAAGATTTTTTTTGGCTACGTAGAGAGGTTTGGTACATAGATTTTGAAGTTCCTTTGCACCATTGCTTCTTGGTGTGCTCTTGGTGTGTGGTAAGTGGATCTATGGGCTGGTGAGGGGGATGAGTGAGTGGTTTGGGTGGTTCGTAGGCTAGTGGTTCATAGGCTGGTGGTTTGAATTTTTGAAGTGGTCAAGGGCTAGGGTGTGGTGTGATCCGGTAAGGGATGTTGGTTGGGAGCCCTAATGGCTCTAAATGCTAGTCTAGAGGGGCTAAGGGATGAGGTGATGACGAAGGTGGGTGACGGTACTTTCAACTCATCTTCTCTTGGAGTGGGCTTGTCCAGGATCAGGACGTTTAGAATGTTAAATATTAATGGCTATCTGGAATAGGCTCAAGTGCGTTCAGTGGTGGTAATCCACAAGGAAGAGGTTTTGGAGGCTTTGGAATATTACTCCAAGCATGTATTGATATACAAGTTTCTGGGGATGAGGGTCTTGCTTCCTTTCCTCAAACCTTGGATTCGAAGGACTTGGAACCTAGAGGGAGATTTTGAGGTCATGTTGGTTGCGAATAATTTCTTCTTGGTGAATTTCTCATGTATTTTAGATCAAAATAGGGATTTTGAGGGAGGCCCATACTTCTATAATCAGGTTGGGTTATTCATAAAACCATGGCACGCGGGCTTTAACTCAGTGGAGGAGATGTCGTCCAAGGTTCTTTTTTGGGTTCATCTTCCTCAGTTTCCTCTCAAATCTTGGCGAAGAGATATTCTGCAATCTATTGCCATGTCACTAGGAAAACCAATTGGACCCTCTTAGTAGACTCTAGAGAAGATCTTTTCCTATGCATGTGTCTACATGGAGATTGATTTGAGTCATCCTTTTCCTGACTCTATAGATATGATAGTGGGTTCTAATTCCTAGACTCAACTGCTAGATTACGAAACTCTATCATTTAGATGTTAATTATGTCGAGAGTATGGTCATCTTCAGAGGAAGTGTCTATGTGCTCTTGGTGTCTAGGTAACTCAGGTGAAATGATCGCTCCATCAAATCCAAGATTTGAAAAAGGAAAAGGGCCCATGCAGGGGGTGACTCTGGATAAGGATGGGTTTGTGCCTATTAGGTCTTGAAACAAAGGTCGACGTCAAAAGAGGACTTTTTGAGACCGCAATGAGGAGGGGATATTTAACAAGCTTGATGCTTTGGATGACTTAGTTCATGAGGAGGGGATATCTCCTAACATGCATATGGATGCTCCCCCTTTTACTACTCATAATCCTAAGCCTATGGCAGTTACATTTTAGGTTCTTGGTCCTATGGAGGCTCCTAGGGATGTGAAGCATTCTTTGGGTCCTGCCCCTTAAATTCGACTTGGGGATCTTTGTGAGTTGGTTGGTACCTCTTTGGTCTCTACTATTATTGATGCTAGCACTGCTAGAGGTTTGGGTGTTGGAGTCTTTGGCAAGAGTAAAGCATTTGTTTCAACCCCTAGTTTGGGTGTGCACCAAAAGCCCCTAAAAAAGAGTGCTCCTGATAAGTCCCAAAAGGAAGGGAAGAAGAAAGAACAGGAGAAAGTGAAGTTGGTTGGCAAGACATTGGTTGAATTTGTGTTGGTAAAGACATTGAATGCTCACTTCTCCCACCCTCCACGATGATTTTGCTATCATCAAATGTGAGGGGTATGAATAGCATCCCTATACAAAAGGCTATTTGGGATTTGGTTCGTGCTCATTCTCTGGAATTGGTTTTCCTTTAGGAGACGAAGTTATCTATGGATAGTATGATCCAAATTGCTTCTAAGGTTTGGAATAGAGGTTTATGTCAGTGTGTGGGTGTGCAAGGGTGCTCTGGAGGTCTAGCTTGTTTCTGAGATCCTCAATGAATCTCTCCTATTTGGTGGGCCTTCAATAGGTTCTCCATTTCTCTTGTTGCAATTTTTTTAGAGACAGGGGAAAGATTTTTTCTTTCTAACATCTATGCCCTGATGGATGCTCTTGGTAAGATTCTTTTGTGGTCTCATATCAATTTTCTACAATCATTAGACCCCTTTCTACCCTAGATTATGGTGGGTGACATCAATGCAATTGCATCTCTCGAGGAGAAAAGGGAGGGAGTCCCTTGTCTTGATCCCTCCACTAAACTTCTAAGGGAGAATATGGCTCAGCTTTGGCTAGTGGATATTAATCCTATGAATGACATATTTAATTGGAATAATAGGAGGTTAGGGGATGAAGCCATTTTTGAAATATTAGATAGGTTTTTTGTTTCTATTTTTTGGGTTGGTGACAAGTGGTTTTCAAGCTCTGAAATCTTAGATTGGCAGGGATTAGATCATTGGCCGATTAAATTCTCTACTCATCTAGCTGGAGGCTATAGGAAACAGAATTTTATATTTCAACTTATGTGGATCAGGGAGGAGAGTCTTCTTGGCTTGGTGTATTGATGGTGGATTAAAGGATGACTAGCTTTTGGCATGGCTATGTACTCCTTTGTGAAGACACTGCAATATATCAAGTATAAATTAAAACACTAGAATAAGTATCAGTTTGGCAATGTCTTCCAAAAGAAAAGGGTTGCTAAGGAGCACTTGGCTTATATCACCAGGTAGATTCTGGATCAAGGTCTGGATGAGGATTTGAGTAGGTTAGAGGATAGTGCAGTTGAAGATCTAGAGGAATGGGAGCTTCGTGAGGAAATTCTCCAAAAATAGAAGGCTCGTATTGACTGGATTCAGGAAGAGGATATGAATACATCCTTCTTTCATAACTCGATAAAGGCCTGAATACATGGTAACATTATTTCTTCTCTTCACTCTCCTGAAGGTGTTGTTCTCTCTTCCTCACTAGAGATTTATAGGGAGGTGGTTCTCTTCTTCTCTGTTCTCTTTTCGGAAGATACCCCACCTACTTGTGAGGAGGAAGCTTCTATCTTGGCTTGTATTCCTCCTTTGGTGACCAGAGATATGAATACCTACCTTCTTAAGCCTACTTCTTTCAAGGAGTTGGAGGAGGTGGTGTTTCAAATGAAAAAATGGAAGGCTCCTAGTCTAGATGGGTTTCTAGTAGAGTTCTTTCAAGAATTTTGGGAAGTAATCAATATTTTCCTATTGGAGGTTGTGTAGGAATCTTTAAGGAATAAGCAAATGTTGAGAGCCATGAATTCCACATTTCTTGCTCTCATCCCAAAATGCAATGGTTTTGATTCTCTAGATAGTTTTTGACCAATTGCTTTGTGTAATGTGGTTTATAAAATCATCAAAAAGCTAATTATGGAGTGTCTCAAGCCATGGCTAGATAATTTGATCTCAGAGGAACAAGGGGGATTCATTGTAGGTAGACGGATTTTGGATGGTATAATTATTGTTGTTGAGACTATTCACTCCATGGAATGCTCGAAGGAAAAATCCATGTTTATAAAGTTGGACGTGGCTAAGGCATATGATAGAGTTAAATGGAGCTTCTTGACCAATATTTTGGGAGTCTTTGGATTCTGTAAGGAGTGGATTGATTGGGTTATGATTTGTGTGGCAATGTCCTCCTTCTCCATTCTTATAAATGGAGACGTCTCTGATCTGTTTGGTTCTTCTAGAGGTCTTTGGTAGGGGGATCCTTTATCCCCATACTTTTTCATACTAATGGTCAAAGGTTTGGGGAGGTTCATTAACTCTCAGGTTTTGGATGGGCTCATTCAAGGTTGGAAATGGAGCAACTCCCTCACTTAAACTCATCTACAATTTGTGGATGATTCGGCTTTGATGGGTGTTGCTAAGGTGGCTAAGGCTATTACTTTTTTCTAAACATTGGATTGTTACTTGGCTACCTCAGGGCAAAGCATAAATGAAAGTAAGTCTTGCATTTATTTATTTAATACTCCCATGCTTATTCAGCAATGTATAGCCAATATTTTAAGGTTTTAGGTGGGAAAGCTTCCTTGTATCTATCTTGGTATCCCTTTGGATGTACGCCCGCTCCCATGGCATTTTTGGTAGGATGTGATTGATAAATTCAGAGGGTTGGTTTGTCATTGGACCTACAAATGGCTATCTACAGCTAGTAGAGTTACTCTATTAAAGTTTGTGGTATAGGCCTTACCTATATATAGATGCTTTGTGATGACTGCTCCCTCAAGTTTCGTCAAATATTTTGAGGGGCTCTGCCAGAAGTTTTTGTGGTTGGGTAACTGACTTTCAAGAAAGTGGAGTCTAATTAAGTGGGAAGTTGTTTTTCGACTAAAGTAGGATGGTGGTCTAGGATTGTACAGGGAAGATTGGAATGGGTAGGCTTTGGATGCTAAGCTATACTGGAGATGGTGTACACACCAACATCAATCTTGTGCTAGGATCCTTACCTTCAAGTACCTTGGAGGGGTGGATGGGGCTGAGGTTCCTCATTTTAGTCTTGTGGGGAAAGGTCCTATGATCCAGGATACTCTCAAGAGAGGAGCTAAGCTGGTTAAACAATGCATTTTTTGGATCTACAATAGAGATTATGATGCCCTTTTTGGCATGACTCTTGGGATGGCGTTCAACCTATTCTCTACTCACATCCTCACTTGGAGGACTTAAGTAGGATTTTTCTTCAGGATGGCTGGAGTAGAGTGATGGATTTCAAAACCCCTCAGGATTTGGGTAGACTATCATCTATCAGCGGAAGGATATGCAGGAGTGGCCACAGGGAGGATCTTTGGAGGACAAGATGGAGTTGTCCTCTATTCTAGCTACTAGAGTCTACTGCTCTCTTTCAGGGAGGGATGTGTTGGCTTGGGGTTTGGGTCCTAAAGGGAAGTACACTGTTGCTTTAGGGTATTATGCTCTAGACAAATGGGCCTTTGGTAGTGATGAGGTTTCTTGGTGGAAATATATTTGGAATAAATTCTCTTGGAAAAAATTTAATTTATTTTCTTGGTTGGTGGTGTATGGCAGGTGCTTGACTTGGGATAACCTCTATAAATGAGGCTTCCAAGGTCCCTCATCATCTTTTCTTTGTTTAAAATATGTTGAGACTATCTCACATATTTTCTTTCAGTGTCCCTTTGTTGGGACTATTTGGAACTTTTGGTGGGGGGCTAGAATCTTCCATGCAAGCACCCCTCTTCTCTTGATGAGTGTTGGAGGATCTTTGGGTCTAGCCCAGTGAAGACTTCTTTTTTGAACATAGTGTGTCCTATTGGTCCTAGTTTGATTATTTGGCACATTTAGTTGGAATACAACTGAAGGATCTTTCTGGATAAAAAAATTTGGTGGGGAAAGTTTGGGCTCATATCCTTGGGGCCTTATAGGAGACATTTTTTGCTAAATGTGACCCCGGTGGATCCAGGAGATACTAGAGTTATTCAAAATTTTGGGATTGCTATTAGTGGTACTAGAAGGACCAAGATTGGGTGTGGCAAGTCTTCTAGAAGGAAGGTCTTCAAGGGGGCATTGGATTCTTCCTCGTTCTGGTGTTTTGAAAATTAATATAGATGGGTCAGAAAGGGAAAATCTGGGTCACATTAGCATTGGTGGCATGGGCAAAGATAGCTTTGGGGTGGATGTGTTCTTCTTTTCAGAATATCAGGGGTAGCACTCTAATACCTTTATGGAGGCCTTGGAAATTCTTTTGGCTTTGAAGAGGGTATATGATCTTGGTTGGAAACATATTATCTATGAGTCAAATTATCAGGAAGTGGTGGACATGATAAATAGGAGGCAATTTGAGGACGTTAGTTGGTAGCTTGCGAGGGTGGCTAAGCAAATCACCAATCTGGGAGAATTATTTGAATCAGTCACCATCTCTCATATCCCTTGGAAGTGGAATAAGGAGGCTGACGGGTTGGCTAAATGGGCCTTTGAGAAGAATGAGAATTGGATGGTGGATGATTGGGACAGTTTACCGGGGGACCTTGCCCAAGATTTGGAGGGTTGGGTCACTAAGGATGTGAGATGTTGCATAAATATTTCTTGATTACTTGTATGTTAGTTCTTGACCCCTTTTGGGGGTATCTCTTACTTTATTTTTTGTACTTCTCTTGATGATTAATAAAGTTTTAACCCTCTTTTATTAAAAAAAAAAATCAGTTATCCTATTCCATTTTCTATGCTTAATGGCAAATTGGTGAAAAAAATAGAGTTCATACAGTCTCCTTTTATCCACTGATTTATTGATCTTTGTTTCCAATAAACTTCTTCTTTCTTAGTAACATTATGAAAATCACTCAAAAGAAACTTCTCCCTATGGGAGAGTACTAAATTGAGGCTCCAACTCTATCCATTTCCATTTTTATTTTCCTTAGCTAATCCTTTATATCAAATTTGTGAGAGAAAATATTACCAAAAGAGTTTTTATTGCAATCTTTCAAAAAAATTATGATTTTGAGCATGAAGGAAATTATAAACATATTTGTGACATGAACATCAATATTCCACCATTGAAGTATGAGCCTTTTGAAATCAAGGTGATGTGTCCACATTATTTCAAATCTAAAAGGATAAACTTCTTTAGAAATGGAGGTATTCCACTTAAAGATCACAGGGGTGTGATTAGAACCAACTCTTAATTGGGAGGAGAGGGAATAGTAGTTAACCACATATTAGTTGGAGGAAACAAGGCACTTGTCAAGTTTGACTTGAATAATATTGTCTTATATTCTTTTATTAGACCAAGAGTATTGGATTTCCTCTAGATTGAGGTATATTAGACCTCTATTAATCAAGAGATTGTTGAGGTCCAACATGTTATTAGACAAATCCTAAGAACCCCCATCTTCTGGAAAGGGTAGAGAGGGGAGTTAAAGTCACCAAACAACATCTAGTGGTAACTCTTAAAGGAGGTTTTGTTTCTTAGAAGGTTGAACCAAGTCTCCCAATGAAGGACTGAATTATTTGGTACATAAATATTAGAGAGAACTCAATTAGAGTGCCTAGGAATATCAGTGAAGAGAATATTAAGAAAAAATTTATTCAAAGGAATTAGGGAACCATGATAATGATATTTCTAAAAATTGGTCAAACCATCAAAGGCACCATCCACATCCACAACAATAAAAATATCATTATGCCATATATACTTACTAGATTGAATGAATGTAATAATTTACTCATTTTGGTTTCTTGGATGAGCATAATTTCTAGCTTAGATTCCTTGATGAGGTCCTTGATAATGCATTTTTTTGTGGAGGTTATTTATCCCCCTAAAATTATAAGAGAGAATTAGCATTTTTTTAGTTCTTATGGAGCCTATATGGAGCTCAAATGTACTCTAACTTCCATTTGAAATATCCTTGGTTATGTTCCTCTTCCTAGTTTCTCTAATATATTTCCACTTAGGCTTGGAGTTGATCCCCACATCAACTATCTTTCTCAGCCTTGGGATTATTTGAAGAAGATGAAGTAGAAGGAGAACATAAGAGGCCTATGCTAGACTCCCTTGAGGTTATGGTGGGTCTAGGCAAGGGAAACACTACCAAAGACATAGGGATCTCATTCATTGTTCCAACCCTAAAGGATGGGAAGGGACAAAAATTTCCTCTTCATGACCACCTTCCAAAAAAGGAAAAATACCATAGGGAAGTCTCTAACCTTCTTTGAAGTAGGTCTAAGAGAAGAAGGAGGGAAAAAAAAATTCATAGAAGGTCCAAATGACAAACCAAAACCAACCAAATTTATCCTCCATAAGACAACCCATCAATTTGAGGCATATGTAGGAGTACCATCTAGAGAGGGTCCCAGAAGGGGAGCCCCAACAAGTGATTGGGGGATTCATAACCAGTTTTTTATAGAGTGTGAAGGCTTAGGGATCGTAGGGGGGCCTGGCCACACCCTTATCTTTCAAAGGATTGAGAGGTCATGCTCTTTAACCCATTTTTTAGCCAATCATTGCAGAGGTGACCCATTAAGGAGAAATTTTGATAGAAGAGAGCCAAGTTATTGTATTCAATATCTTGAGCCCTTTTTCTTGTCCTAGACTTTAGAATAAAAAAATTCAACAAGAATTTATTTAGCTCAATGTCAACATAATTGAGAAACTACAAGTCTACTCCTCACCTTAGTGACACGATCCACTGAGAGAAAATTCCCAAAGGATTTGGCAACCCTAGCAATGATTTCCTCATCCAAAAAATCCAAGGGGAGGCCCAGAAGCCTAACCCAAATTAGGAGAGCACTAGCTAGATGCATTGAGGGGTCAAAACCCAAACACCATTTGCAAAGAGCTAGGCTTTGTTTCCCAAAGAGCCAAGGTCCTAACCTGTAATGAACTTTTAATATATTCCTCCTAGAGGGAGAAGGAAAAGAAAAAGAGGCCTTTTGGAAGTGTTGAGATAGATAAAGAAACCCTAGTAGGCCAACAAGATGAAGCCCATTTTCTCATCAATTCTATATTTGGGTTCCTACCAATAAACCTTCTAGTCAAGGATTTTTCCATTTTGGATAAAGACTACTCTAGAGAGGGGTCTTTGATCTTGATAGTGGTTCCTCAGAAAGAACAATTTGGACTCCCTCCGAGAATCCTTTTTTTACTTTCTAAAAAGAGATCCTTCCAAAGGGTTGGAGATTCCAAGTGATGGACTTCCTTAACTAGAGAAGTCTTGGGAAAAAGGGTTTCCCACAAGCCCTGTGATTCCCATTGGATGATGCAAATACTTTGGTGACAATAGGTCCAACACTAGGGAGCACCTACAACTTAGAAGGATCCTAAGTATTAGGATGAGGAGATTCCCTTCCACTGCTTCTTACACTCATTTCAAAAATTCCTTCTATTATGTATTCCTTATCTCCAAAGTTGTTAAAATAGATGTTTGTTAAATACAACTATAACAAATATATATTAAATACAATTTAAAAAATAAAATTTAATCTATTTAATAATTATTTATATATAATTAATTATAAAATTAAAACCTAGAATAACTTTGTCAAAACATGTAAATTCTTTAAAAATCTTTAGCTGAAATAATAGGCAATACCTTCTATAAAATATTTTAAGATTATTGGTATTTATGGAAACTCAAGTAAAAGGAGAGATATATTGGACATGATTGATAATTATCATTGGAGGAGCCTAACATTGGTAGTCAATGCACAGTGTTGGAATAAAGATGTGGATGCATACATTTGGTCATTGGGCCCATTTTAGCTACTAGAAAATGGCATTTTGCCACATAACCTTATTGACAATAAAGCATAGGCCTCCATTTTTTATGTGACTTATCTATTCTTTCACATCTTGCATACATGTCTACCAAGGAATTGCATGCCAACACAATTGCCATCTTGCGTATGTGGACCTACTAGGGAACTATGTTCCCTATCTATTTATTTCTAATATGCAAGTATAATTCATAAATTTGGAATCAATTAAACTCTTAAAAAGTAATGAATGTGTGATCTTTTCCTTTTATTATTATATTGTACAAATCAATAATGTGAAAATAAGGGGTTTCAATTAGTGTGTCACCTTTTTAGTTATGACTTTTTATTATTTTTCTTTCTTTTCCATGTAAATTTTGAAGTAAATTCCTTGGAGATCTAGAGTTATCTTCTAAAATTCTAGATGTCTCATAAGTTGCATCCCTTATTTGCAATATTTTCCATGTTGATTTGGGTTTACATTTGGGTGCAAATTTGAAACATTAATAGTTTTAGCATTACCCCATGGGACACAAATCAAAGGCTTTGGTCTACATCTCATTTAATTACTGATATACATTTCATAAATTTTGGCAATAAATCACAAAGATAACAAATCATATGAGTGTATATCTTCCACCTAGAGACTTTCTTGGTGGCTTCATTAGTTAAAGGATCTAAAAAATATTCTTGTAACTTATGGAAGCTAACAATATTCATGTGCATCTAAATATTCTATCAAAGAATTTACCATTGTTTGCATGTTATTCAAATGATCGATTGCAACTTGACAAAAGTGTCAAATTGGATTGAAGTAGCATTGAGAGCATTGCCTCATTTCTACAAAGACAACTCTATTTCTCTCTTTAGATCATATTCAAGATGTTACAAATTTATCTAACATTCATAATCTCAAAATATGGCTCTTTGATTTCTTTCTTTTTCTCTTAGAGGAAAAGAATGAGAATAGAACCTTGCAACCAAGAAAATATAGACATAATATCTCTTATTCAATACTTTATGGCAATCAAAAGGTCTCTTTTAGAATGTATTCATGATTTCATCTGATAGTTTAACAAGGGAAGAAAGAGGTTTTAAAATTAATGTTAGACCAATGTTAGACCACCTCCAAATTTCACATTTCTGTATTTTTTAGAACTTTAGATTCAAAAATTGTTAATATAATATTAGTTCTAGGAGGTGGCACTCTACCAATACCATATGATATAGCTATCAAATCTAAGAGAAACCTCATACTTATAGGGAATTTTCCTCCCATGCCTATGCAATATTTGTTTCCTCTAGAAAATATTTATTTTGAAACTATCCACAATAATTAAATCCATGTTATAAGTTCTCCACCTGCCCTCCCAATTAAGTCAATCAAGTGTGATGAGGTGAACAATACAATTTATATTTGATTGAACATATCTCTCACGAGATCATGGAGCTAAAAAATCATCTTGTCGAATCAAATGAACAACCATTTATGCCTTCACATATTCAAAAATAATCATTGTGTTTGTATTCTCTTGTCAAAATACCATCTTCTCACATTCCAAAATATCAAACCTTCTTTTTGATAGAAATATTTCATGTTCCCCTTTAACCCCAGTGCTTACTGAGCCCAATTTTAAATAAGCTATTATTGGAGAGTGATTTTTCATCAAATGGACATGCTAGATAGCAATCATGGGCACAAAATTATCAAAAATCAATAAGAAATTGTTAGTGTTCATACATGTTCTATAGTAGAAAAGAGAATCACATGCATGTAAAAATTATTAAATTAGGTGATGACATCAATACCTTACATTTTAACTCAATTGGGGATTTTGTGAGGCTTTTTATAACAAGAATGAGAGAGAATTACAACTATCAAATGATATAAATCCTTGTGCACACAAATGATATGAGGAATTATTTATGGAGAAGGAACAAAGTATTAAACAACTCTTTATATATTATATTATATATAGTTTATTCATTGTAATAGAGAATGACCCTATGTAGTTGGCACAAAAGGATGTTCTTTTATTTTATTTTTGAAGAGAAAAAGTGGCAAGAGACCATTATTAATCCTAAAGATCGTGAAATTATTTGCCTACAATAATAGAAGAGGACAATAATGATATGATAGAGGACTACTTACATCATGATGAGATAAAGTATGTATACATGCAAAAAAAAAAAAAATTTAAGGATTGTTTGTAGATCTTAATGATCATTCAGTTTTTATTTCACTTGGTGAATAAAAGAACAAAGATAAGTGTGAATTATAAAGCATCATATCATGTTCATGATCAATGCATTTTGTTTATGCATACAAAGAGATTCTAAACTACCATTGGGGGCATGGTTAATGTCAAACCTAATTTTGACATTTCCTTGAGCCATGTAGATGATGACAAGTATGAAATAAATGAGATCAATATCATGAATCCATCCATATTGATTGCAATTAAAAGAATGCCTCTCACCAAAAAAAAAATCCTTTTTCATTTTATTTGAGTGAGAAATTGAATTCATATGAAAGAAACTAGCAAGAAGACTTAAAGATAGAAGCACTAGAACATTAAAAGACAAAGAGGTATCATTTCATCTATGTTTATTTCAGCCATTTATTTAGTTTATCATAGCTTTGAAGTTGATTGCATGGAGTAAGATCATTGCAACCCCAATGAATGAGCATGTTCTCATAATTTTTTATTCTATATTATAGTTTAATTTTAGTGGTTAAAGAATAAGTTGCAATTTCAACATTAGATTCCAATTTTTAGCATGTTTTCAATAAGCACGGTTGTAGTTGTCAAAGTAATTGGTGCAAATATTAGCGGTTTGTCAATGGAAGGTAGTTGCAGGGTGTCTGTGATTATTATAGAGTTCCTATTTTCAGCTTCTATAGTTGTGTATAATTCTGTAATGTCAGTTGTGTTTGAGAACGAGTATTCTAATCCGTTAAATTTTATATTATCAATGAATTATAATCATGCCAATTGATATCATTGATCTATGACATTGAGCTCTATGATCAATTTGATCAATGAATTATAATCATGCCAATTGATATCATTGATCTATGACATTGAGCTCTATGATCAATTTGCTCCTTATATCATGATAAATTTGATTCTGATACCCAATAGAATCAAATCAAGTAACCTTAGACTCAACATATGAAGCACACTTCCCCAAACTGTAATACCATTTCCATGTGCTCCATTTTTACAAAATTATAAATGGATGATTTTGATACAATGCATAGTACACTGTTGATAATGGGAATCTTCATTTTTCCAGCTATAGTACCCAAGAAAAAGTTTTTAAAGAAAATGAACATGACTTGAAGTGAGATGGATCAGTAATAGAATATTAGAGACTAGCACCCATATGCCTATTGAGCATAAACATTCTTGGAGACTAGCACCCATATGCCTATTGAGCATAAACATTCTTGTCTCTACCAAGCTTAGGGGACAGGACTCAGTACTGAGCATGTTTCAATAGTTGTGATAGTAGTTGTTTATATAATGTCCAATATTTTTATCAATATTGGACCAATAGTTGTGACTTTAAAGTTGTTAGTGTTGATGATGACTACCCATAATTAAACAAAATGTATTCCTTTGATCCAAAAAGCAACCAATCATGTGATTCTACATCAGCACTCAATAAAACATGCTGTGAATGCACAAGTATTGGTCTCACTTTTTTTTTGGGCCTTTTTGGACACCTTGACAAAAGCATGCTGATGTGGCATCATATTTGATGATGTAGCTCTGAAACCTTAGTTATAGGCAGGGGACTTGCCAAGTAAGCTGCTGTAAAAAATTACGAGTGATTTGAAATTTCCACATAGAATAATTAGATGCACAAAATTAAGGTGTACAACTACTAGATCCTCTGGCCTATATTGCAGGCACTAACAATGGACACGCAACTAGCCAAGAATTTCCAAGTACCGACTACTTCATCTGAAGTGATCACCATACTGACACACACTTTATACTGACCGTACAAATCACGATGCAATAAGGGTAGAAACGTGATAATACTTTCGCAGAGAATCGAGGTGGGATTATGCATATACTTTCTACCCATGGTATTGGTGGCAGTATTTGAGACAAAGCAATGAAATGTGCCATTATGCCAGTTTTATGGGAAAGTCCAGGGCTATGATTCCCATATTGTCATACTTATTTTTGGTTAGATAAAGTATTCCTCTGTTAGATTGGTAGAGGCATTTAACTCAGCCGGGCTCATTGAATTTTGTACAGTCAGTTCCCAAGAAACATGAGGATAGGTAATTATGTGAGTAGCTTTCTGGTTGGCTTTTGTACTATAATAAAAAAGAGCATAACAAAGAATAAGAAAAATCAAAGGCGTGGACTCCAACTCAACTCCTCAAGCCAATAGCGCATCGTTTTCATGCTTTTAAATCTTCTTTCCCTTCGCCATCGTGTCATTGGTGAGATCAAAGCTGATGTAGAGATGCCATCAATCCTGTAGCACTATTCAAACTCATCTAATCTCCAAACTATCAACGGCTAGCACAACTTTTTGAAATTGGTAGGTCTTTTTCATTAAAACATTATGCCATTTGTCATTTAGACGTATGTGATAGATGGTGGAAATTGAAGGGTTGGAGCAAAGACAGAAATATACAGAAACACAACAAACACAAAATATTAACACATCATTTGTTCAATGTGTGCTGCTGCACAACTTCTATTTCTTATTTAAAACCAATTACATTAACCTCCTTTTAATAATGGAGTACGGAGTTTACAAGAAAATTTTAGGACATGCAAACTAATGTCTAATTGAAATTTAACTGAAGGAAAACTTAACTAATTTCTAACCTATTTGCAGTTACAACAGCAACTGCTTCATGCAAGATTATTCATGCAAATGTAAACAACAGTTTAATCTCCTAATTTTCTCCACCGTAGCCTCACAAACTGGGAGAAATTATAGTTATTCCAATACTCCCCCTTAATTTCAACCTCATGTGCTTCAACATTCACCATTCTCAAATTTTGTTTCTCTCTGGTGGTTGTAAATAAGTCTTCAGACTTACTCAAATGATATCTTCAAACTATCTTCAAGATCTACGGATCTTCTTACTATCACCACTCACCAATTCTTTCCAACTGCTGCGACAGTCCTTCAAACTTTTATCTTCAAATCTTCAAAACTTCAAACTGGAAGTCCTTTCGCTATTTGTAGCTTTCCATTTTTCACGACGTCTTACAAGACAAACAAATCTCTCTTGATTGTTATCCTCTTTTTCATATGAAGATTTACACTTGAATAACTTTTTCAACTTACCTGTAACTTGTTGCCAATTCGATACAAAACTCCATCCACAATCCAATTTCATGCAACCTATCACAGATTCATTCCCTTTTCTATTCCAACATGTCTTTTCTGAATCAGATGCTACATGGATGTAGATCCCAACACATTTATTTTCTATGTCCTTCCCTATTACAATTGGAACACTAAATACAATGCATTTCTTGAACAAATTTTCTTGTACATGTATCATTTCCTTTACTTGCAATATACCCAAGACCTTCAAATTTTGGTCTCGTAACAGGTTTAATCGGCTCTTTGATTCCTTGTCATGCTTTCCTAATCCTTTTCCATTGTATCCCATTCTTTTCATTATTCTCAAACCAACATTTTTTTCATGACAATTAACATGATTTGTAGACACATTTTCATCTTCATCTTTACGTTCTTTTGCAAAAATATCTTTAACTATATCACACAAATCAACTGATTTATTAATTGAACTACATAAGTCTGCAGTACCACATGAAGCATCACATATTGATGGCTTTGATTTTAAACATTCATTCTCTTCTTTCAATTTTGTTATTTCCATCTTCTGCAAACCATTTTCTTCTTCTAACAATTTTAACTTTTCTTTGAAATCTTCATTCTTTTTCTTGTAGATCTTCATTCATTCTTTTAACATTGCTCAATTCATTTTCAAGATTCTCAATTTCACAAAAATTCTCATATCTTTCTTTTTCAAACTCTTTCAAATGTGTTACCAATTTTGAATTAGATTTTTGAATTTCCATCAGTTCTTCCTCCAAAACATCCCTCTCTTTCTTTACCCTTTTGCCAACTTTTCCCTTTAAAACAAATGATTAAACTCACTTGATTCTGCTACGGCAATTTCTTCTTTTCTTTGTCAATTTCTTCAACCAAACTTGAAAAAAAAAATTAACTTGCTACAGCAATCGAGCAATTTTTTTTTGGTGACTTATCTGCCCATCTCCTTTACTTTAACTATGATTTGCAATTTAAACAACTAGATTTCCCCCTTAACAATAGCAAAATAAAACACTGCAACTTACTTTTAGATTAGCCTTCAGTGACTTTAAACTGTAACTCTCCTTGGCTGGCAGCTTCGGCCCGGCTTAAACGTCACACACTAAGCGTTTGACCTGCTTAGGTGGCTGTTGTGGGGCCCGCTTCATCCGTCCTGCTTTCGTTCGCCGTTCCCGTACACCGTTAGTCCCGTGCAATTAAGCGGATGCCAGTAAATTCAATATTTTTAAACTGTTTCTCCCGCCCACCTGCGCTAAGAAGTTTCTGGTGATGTCGGTTAAAGTCTCTGCGCTGCGCTAGCACCATTTCACCGGTTTCCAACCCGATCAGTTTTCATTAGCCAAATACCGCAATTGGATGTGCTCTGGTAGATATGCTTGCAAAATCAGGAAGCACGTCAACTATTTGATAGGATGCCTCAAAGAAATGTGGTCTCATGGAATGATTTGATTGCAGGATACGCACAAAATGCGTTTGTTGAAAAGGGTTCAGAAACTTTCTATTAAATATAACTTGCAGGTATAAAGCTGTACTCTGCAATCTTTGCCAGCATCCTCCCTGCCTGTGCTAAAATGGGAGCTCTGGAACAAGGTATGGAAATCCATCGCAGGATAAAGGAATTTTGTCAGATATCGCTGCAACTGCCTGGTAGACATGTATGCAAAATGTGGAAGCATAGACAAGGCACGTGAACTGTTTGACAAAATGCCTCCAAGAAATTTGTTCCCATGGAATGTCCTGATAGCAAAATATTCACAAAATGGATTTGTTGAAAAGGCTTTAGAAACTTTCAAGCAAATGCAATTGGCAGGTGTAATGCCAGGCTCTGCAACCTTTATGAACGTCCTCGCAGCCTGTGCCAAATGGGAGCTTTGGAATGGGGTATGGACATCCATCGAAGTATAGGGTATAGAGGAATTTTGTCGGATGTAATAGTTGTAACAGCTCTGGTAGACAAGCATGGAAAGTGTGGAAGCATACACAAAGCAGGCGAACTATTTTACAATGTACCTCAAAGAAATTTGGTTTCATTAAATGCCATGATTGTAGGATATGAACAAAATGGATTTCTTGACAAAGATCTAGAACCTTTAAAGCAAATGAGATTGGTCAAACATTATAGTTGGAAATGTTCTGGTAGATGTGTATGGAAAATGTGGAATCATAGATAAGGCATTTGAATTGTTTAACGAAATCTCAAAGAAATGTGGTTTTATGGAATGAGATGTTTGCAGGATATGCATACAATGGATTTTGCGAAGATGCTCTCAAAATTTTTGAATTAATGAAGCATATGGGAATGTGTCATAAGATTATAAGTTTTGCTTGTCTTCTATATGTATGTAGCCATTTATTATGAGTGGATGAGGGTTGTACATATTTCAATCACGCAAGTAACTCTTATTGGATTACACCTACAACTGATCATTGTATGCATGGTTGAGCTTCTTGCCTATGTTGAGTATCTTAAGGACACCCTAAACTTTATCATTAAGATGCCAATTAAACCTATGGTAGTTGTGTGGATGTATTGTCTTGGTGCCTACAAATTGCATATGAATATATGTTTAGGAGTTATTAAGAATTGGAAATAAAAATTGGCTTCAATATTACAAAGGAAACTAGTTTGGAAGGATAGCTTTGATAGAGAAATTCTCATCAAGGGACTCTAAGACTTATTATAATTAATTCAAGCAACAACCTCCCATACTTAAATTGTCTAGACTTTAGATAATTGAATATTGCAAAGATCCATAGGATAGTGGTTTCAATCTAGGCAATTAGAATTTGCCTCAAAGATTTTTTTTCTAATACTCCCTTTAATGAGTTATCCATAAGGTTTACATAGTTAGCTCTTAATAATTTTTTACCTATGTAGGCCTACACTTTATTGGTACCTTAGGAGTGGTCTTGAACACCCATCAAGAATGTTTTTGAATATAGAGAATGTATGTAATATAACCTTATACTTGATAATACATTGAGGCACATTTTATATATTTTTTATGCTTTTCCTTACAAATTTTATTCACAGGCCATATTTCTATGATCACTTTCCTAATTTATGATTCATTCAAGTGCTTGATCTAACATATTTTAAGTGTTAGAATCAATTTGATAGAATTCATCAAGTTCTTGTTCTTTGATATGGACTTAGTCTAGCTATTATTTTCCTTATGTAATTTAATGGAATAATCTTGTGATTCTATTTACTTTTGAAGCTCATCATATGTTACTTAATATGAATATTTGTACCTACTTGGAAAGATAATCCATCCTAAAAATGTAGGATTATGTTATTCTTTTTCCTTACTAATAACTTACAAAGCTAGCTAGAAACATGTTGTGCCTTGTATACACACGCCACTTTTCCCCAAAAAATGATGAATTCCTTTATTTATTTTCAATTTTATTGATCAAATGTTCTTCTGGCTCGAAGTGTCTTAGTTTTCCTTGGTTCTTGATGAGTTGATTACATTGTAAGATCTAAATACTTGAGCTAGTTAGATTTTTTCCAGTATGAGGTATTAGTTTTGTGGTATCAAGATGTGATTTCGGTTCTCAAATCCACCTCTTCTTTGTATTTTCTTTCCTAGCTAGTCTCTAAATTACCATTGTTAGAATTCTTGAGCTAGTTATAATTCTTGATTTGAGCATTTATGGAGACTCTTTGCTATCTTACTATTGTTCATACATTAGAAAAGTCTCTAAATTTTCACCATGATAGTAACCCCTTTAAACTCTCATGAAACCATTAAAGTCTTTTAAATAACTTGGAAACTATTTTGGAGTATTTACAACCTTTAAAAACCCTCCTTAAACATTGAAACCCTTCATTATCTTTCAAAATAATATTTGTTGTCATGAATTTAAATTTAAAGGATGATAAGAAGGTAGTTTAGAATGAAGGTTTGAACAAGGATCATTGGATATATGGCCTACCTTGAATGCACTATTATATTCCCTTTAGTAGATCACTAATTATGTTATAGTTTCTCAATACTTTTGGGGCTAAAATTGATAGTTTGGTATGTGTTGCAAGCCCTCACCTAGCTATAATGATAGAGGTACAATTATCAACTAGGAGCCATAACCCTTATAAAAGCTATACGAGGAATTTTTTGGTCCCTAACAACTACTACAAGGTTTGGCACATGTGATCTATGATATCAAACTCGCCCTACAATTGTTGCAAAAAGAAAACTAGATTTTTACTATGTGTAATTAGTGTTGGAATGTGGAAATGTTTTTGAAAGATATTTTTTTGGTTGGATTTTAACCTTAGGGTTAACTAATTGTAGTGATTTAGAACCTCACTCTGAATCTCAATGCTAAGGAAGCATCGTACTTGTAAAAACCTTTTATTTCTACATGCAAATCTTGCCTAATATTTTAGGAAATCAAGATAAAATAGGTTGTAGATGTATAACTCTTCAACCATGAACAAAGATAGAATTAGAAGGGTTTAGTTTTTGTAAGATTCTTAAAAAAACTTATATCATTTTCGTATGGTGATTTATTTTTTGACATGCATGCAAGTATAATAATGTATGATATAATAAATTTGAATGTCTTTGTGTTGTTGAAATGATTATTTAAAGGTCAACACCATTGCTTAGATCTAAGAAATTATTTCAAGCTAAAAATAAGTTTATTTCATATTAGTCAAAATTTCATCATTAGGGTGCAAGTATAGTTGTGGAGAGATAAAAATTGTTTATCATCCTACATGAGTGTCCTACATAGTAAAGGTCGTTGTTTATTTTGAGTGGTCAACATTCAACACTCATAGCAATTGAAAATAACGATGACAAGTACTTTCACCAAACCCTAGATAATGGCTTATCTCTTCCTTACCAACTCCATGATTATAAAGGAAAGTGTAAAAAATCATTCCTCACAAGGGTAATAGTCTACTAAGAAAGAAGAAAGATATGCCATAAAACTAGGTGGAATAGTCAACACCATTTGAGAACAACCATGTTGTCAACAATAAATGACATCCAAGGACTATTATAGTAACAATAAGATAGTATTAACTTAATAAATAATGGAACACAATAGAGGTTAGTTACTTAGCCCAAAAATGTACCATCAAAAATAATTCTTCACCTGCTATAACACTATCAAACATAGGCACAAGATGTTATATAATGACTAATGACTATAATCTTTCTTAGGTTATCTTAATAGCATCATAGGTGATATCACACTTCTAAAATATTTTATTGGTATCCATATAACTATTATTGACAATAGGAATTGTTAAGAGGGAGTTAGAGACAACAAAGAAGACTATAATTAAGTGAAGTTTAAGATGGAAAGGCCCATAAAATATAGTCAAGCATCACTTCTATAAGTTTTATGCCTCTTATTAGCATGAGTTATAATTATTTCATAGCATCCAGTAGGAGTACCAATGGAAAATGTTTTCATAAGATAACAATCATGCTAGTTTATTATCATAATTAGGTCGAACACTCACTTAATATATTATGTATTATAATTTTGTTGTCATAGATAACAACAATAGGATAAAAGGATAATCTCAGGAAATCATTAAAGCCATACAAATTTTGTTATTAAGGCTACTATAAATCTTATATGATGGTCATGTGCCTAGATAGTTTTATTAAGTTTATCGCAATAAATAATAATAATTTATTAGGTTCTTTGTAGGATTTTTGTAGGTACTAAATTGTGATGGTTTCCACCATGCTGTAAGACATCAATTAAAAGTCAACCATGAAAATGAGAGGATTATCTCATCAAGGGTAAGAGTGTCATAAATGCTAGTATCAAGACTAAGATCATTTTATTTAAAACTCTACCATTTCATTCTTGGTGATAGTAATAACCAATTGACTACTCTTGTATTACATAAGAGGCTTTCCATGATAATTTAACATCACTTAAAAATACTATACCACACACATATAGAGGATATTGTCCAAAAATACATCTTGTATTACCAAGATAACCTTGTAATTAAGTCAAAATATTTTCATGAATAACATATATGATTGTCCTTGTTTGATTTTATTGAGTGTGAAGTTGTAAACTAACTATTTTATTTTATTGTAGCTTATTTTCTCATTGATTGCTATAAAACCACCTTGAAGAATATTACAAGAAAAGAAGGAAGTTGGGTTGTTAAAAAATATTATAGTACTACTATGGATAGTATTATCCTTCTAAGGAAGTCCCTAGGTCACATGATATCATTGCCATCTATAAGGAAATCGTGATAAAGTTTTAAATACTTATAAATAGGAGGACAGTCACATGAGTGATGATAATTATGTTATTAGAAAGAAAATTAAGGACTTCATTCAACAAATCTTAATGTCTTAGTCTCGTGTAAACTACACAATACATTATCCCAAGGCTATTGTATAACCATAATCATAATAGACATAGTCACTCATATGGTCACAAAAATCATGGTTGTCCTTAATCTTAGAAACATTATTATTGTATGTTGTGTTATATATATATGGGTCTTCTCAAGTCAAAATCATCATGGTAACCAATAACTTTCAAGAAATATATAAATTATTATTGAACTATTATAATGTCTTAACTTATTAAGGGGAAATTTCCATCATCAACACAAAAGATAATCATGGTGCTTGAGACCTTACTACCCTCAAGCTCTAACATTAACCTCTAGACATATTGATAATCATCATTACCTCAATGATTATTGTAAATGGGTATGTGTAGGATCATGATGGGCCAAACAGGCCCTTAAGTGGCAATGAAAATTCAGAAAAATCAGAGTTAGGCAACTTGACGTAAAAATTTGAATAAGTTATCTATATTATTTCAAAAACATGTAAGAATAGAATCTGTGGGAAATTGAATGTGTTTCTAAACTACTAGGTTTA